>PVKC010028477.1:0-15432 GCA_004027635.1 Crocidura indochinensis
AAAAAAAAAAAAAAAAAAAAGAAATACCGGGGCAGGAGCAGTAGCCCAGTGGTAGGGCACTTGCCTTGCAAGCAGCTGACCTAGGACGGACCTCAGTTGGATCTCCCATGTCCCATATGGTCCCCCCCAAGTGAAGAGCGATTTCTGAGCACAGAGCCAGGAGTAACCCCTGAGCGTCACCGAGTGTGGCCCAAAATAAAAAACAAAAACAAATAAAAGAAATCCCACACCATCAGAAGACTTACCTTCTCAATGACGAAGGCTGAGCAGGTCTTATTAAATTGATTTGCCACAGCGATGTATTCCTGATGATTAGATGGTAGGTCAACCACGCAGATATTCTGCTGCTTCATATCACTCCAATGTGAAGGAATCTCGACTGCAATGTAGACATTTGAAGATTCCTTCACAATCTACACAATCCTTGTTCCTAGTGTGATTTGCAAAGCTGAATAGCACTGTGCTCTTGCTTTCTAAACACCTTGATGTGCTCAAGAAGTTTATTATCTTTCTAGGAAAATGTATTTCTCAAGTGTATACCACAGACAACCTATATTAGAGCCAACCTTAATACTTGTTTAAAATAATCCACAGATCTACTGAAAAAAGAAACCTGAGATGTAAAGCCTTTGTGCCTGCATCTTAAATTTTTGATGGTGCTCAACTCTGTGGCCTGTGTGTTGACTATAGCTTATTTATAGATTAGTTCAATGTATATTCTGTTCAATCTCTAATCTGTTGTTTAACAGTTTAACCATAAATGCTTTCTCTACAATATTTTAAATAACTACCACTGTCTCATTTCAAAATGTGTGATCTTTGACAAGAATTGTCACTGTCACAAGTGATGTAGAAATGTCACTCCACATCTATTATTTTATTCCTTTCCCCTTGTTCACATGATTAGAACAGCAGATTGTAGGAGAAGTTTTGTCTCCCCTTCAGCTAAATGGATCCCAAAATGGATTTGTCATTTCACTAGAGTTGTCATTAATTGACACTTAACTAAAAAAGCTGATGATTGATGTCTGTATTGGAAGTCAATTTTTCACTTTGGATTTAGGGACTTATATGATTGGGGTGAGAATGGTATTTCCACAAGATAAACATTCCTAGGGAGCAGAGTTATTCAGTAAAATCTGTTTGCTGCTTTCTGGTGGGTTTTTGTTTTTGTATTGTGGCCACATCTGGCAGTGCTCAGGTGTTACTCCTGGCTCTAAGCTCAGGAATCATTCCAGGCAGACTGGGGGATCATATCTGATGCCGAGGATTGAACCCAGGTCAGCCTCATGCAAGGCAAATGCCTTACCCACTGTGCTATTTGTCTCAGGCCCCAGCTGTTGCTGGTGTGTTTGCCAAGGAATCTTTGCTCAGAGCAGAAGAACTGATTTGTGGGAACAGTCACATTCCTGGTCCTTGCTGTCATACAGACATACACAAAGAGTGCCCATTCTGATGATGCTGCCTTCTCCCTTCTGTTCTAAAAAGCCTGGGCTTACTTTCCTTAAAATTTTTTTCCTTCTCCGGAGGAAAGCAGTCACTTCTGCTGAATACAGCTGGCTCTCAGAAGCTGGTAATCAGGGGAATGGGACTAAATATAAGTTCCAGCTGTTGTCACATTGCCTTGTCAATGTGTCAGGCTGCTGCGTGTTAATACCTTATTTTTCCAGCCATAAAAGGTGTTCCTTGTTTGGACAAAGGTTTTGGTTTGATCCCATGAAAATTACATAAATATTTTTCTATTTGAATATGATTATGGTATATCTAAAAAGTGTTAAATCCAAAGTTGATATAAAAAATGAACGACAGCTGGAGAGATAGTATAGCAATGGAGTATTTGTCTTGCATGAGGCCAACCTGGGTTTGCTCCCCAGAACTCTATATGGTTCTCTAAGTACTACCAGAAATAATCCCTGAGCCCCGAGCACAGAGTCAGGAATAATCCATAAGCATCATTTGGTGTAGCTCCAAAACTGAAAACAACAACAACAACAACAACAACAACAACACAATGAGCAACAAACATGAACGTTTGACTCACCTTCAGCTTTTTTGAGGCGTTGAATAGGCAAAATGTCTCCTTTTGCATTTGTGGCTGTATTTGTAGTCAAGTTCACTGTGTAGTTCTGACCTTTAATCATGACATTAACTGTCTTTTTCTTTGCTCTCCTTGCATCTTCCAATTTCAAATTAATTAAGTTGTCAAAACGATGGAAATCATTCTGGTAGCTATATTGCCACTCAACAAATTCACTGATAGAATCTGCTCGGGATTCCTCTTCTTTCTCCAATCTCAATCTCTTAATTATTAACTCAATTTTATGTCTAGCCTCCATTACATCTCTGCTAATGCCCTCAACATCAATGGAAAATTTATTAATATCCAATGATAGGGTAACATTTAAATTTTTCTGTAATTCATTCAATTCCTGAAATTCTTTTTCATCGAAGTCTTTGATACACTCATCTTTAAAGCTAAAAGAATACTGTTCCTTTATAATCAGATCCTTTATCCATGAGAGGGCACATTCCACTTGTTTTATATTATCACCACACACCTGAAAAAATACTGGTTCTGTTTTCTTCTTTAAAACCAATGGATTCTTTTTGGGTTCTTTTTGCATTAAATTACTAATATATGCTAAAAGAAAAAAAGCAAAACAGGGAAAATTAGCTAGTGACAGAAATAAGTCATTAAGTCTTAATACCCAGAGACTTATTATCAGGCTGTAAAGAATTATTTTTTGAAGCAAATATTTTTATTTAAAGGAAATTACTTAGAGACATGCAAAAGGGAGAGAAAGATGGAATTCATATTCCAGAGAGAGCACAATCATCTCCTAAGCAGAAATTCCTGGGTTTAATTTATTTTTTAAATTGTGTGTGTTAAATTATAAAGTATTTGCTGTCTGTAATTAAACAATACCTTCAAGACCCTTATTGTCATAAATGACAAATATCCCTCCTTTCTTTCTTCACTTTTTCAAAGGTCTACACTTTTTTCCCCCAGAGGTCTACACTTGGTTGAGGTGTCCACACACATTTGTTTGCACTTGTGGTTCTAAGGACTAAAATGACAGCAACTGGGATCGAACTTGTTTCAAGCATGCAAGAGAGTTGCTACAAATGAGTCATTTCCGGGGGTCCCAGAATCATTCTTTTGTAAGGTTTAGTAATAGGCCAATTGATATTCCCCCAACTTCCTCTTTCACTAAACCTCTTCTTTTAGTATGTACACCTGGTATTGAGAATTGGTTTGAATGAAGAGAGGCAATCTGGCTTGGGGCTGAGGCAGAGAGCAGGAGGCAAAAGCCACAGACACCATTTCCATCCTTTCCTGACTGTCTTAGTATTATTTCTTCACTGCTACCCTGCTTCTTTAGAACAGGCTGTGTGGGGTTTAGAAATATGGCGTCTGCCAACTTGTACCAGTTTTGATATGGCATCTTAACAACGAGGAAACAGCAGCAATTTGATCTCAGAGCAGGTTGTCCTAACTCATCACCTAATGATATGATGAAATTGGAAGACACATCACCCTTAGATCTGTGCAAAAACCAAGATAGCTAACTACAGAAGATTGACTTTAACAATCATGACTGAGCAGAACCTATCCTGTGACCAATAAGAAAGACCCTAGACCAGGCTTCAGCTTAGGATTTGTACAATAACAAAGATCTCTAATTCCAGGGGTCTGACTTACACAATTGCAACGGAGCAGAACTTCTGGAACCACAATGAAATACTCCATTCTAGGCTTTGTACTAGGATATATGCAAAAACCAAGACCACTATTTACAGAAGACTGATTACAACAACAGTTTTGCTCAGGACGCCTTCCTGGCATGCTCAGGGGGCCATGTGGGATGCCGGTGACAGAACTCAGGTCGAGCATGTCCAACGCAAGCGCCCTACCCGCTGTTCTATCTCTTTGGCCCCAGTCCTGATGGTTTTGAAGGGAATCAACCATATGGGTGCCATGGATTGAACCCATTGCACTTTGCTTCTAAGTAATGTGGTTTACCACTTCCTATATTTTCTTTAGCCCAAGTAGTTTAATTTTTAATCTTCTGTGTTAAAATTCCTAGAAATCTTTTTGTTTGGGGCCGGAGAGATAGCACAAGCACAGCAGTAGAGCATTTTCCTTCAAGTGGCCTACCCAGGATGGGCCCGAGTTCAATTCCTGACATCTTACATGGTCCCCTGAGTCTTCCAGGAGCTATTTCTGAGCGCAGAGCCAGGAGTAACCTGAGTGCCACCAGCTATGGCCCAAACACACACACACACACACACACACACACACACACACACACACACACACACACACATACCTTCCTGTTTAATATCATTATAAATGAGATTTAGCTATTTCTAATGTAACATCAATATTAGAAACATACAGAAAAATAACTTACATGTAACTTTTGATATTAGAGACTTCTGTGGAGAAACCGAAGATCCTTCTCTTTTTTTCATGCTAGAATAAAAGTTATCTAATAATTGAGGTTGAAACAGAACAACTTTAACATTTTTCATGGAGTGGACATGTCCTTTTCTGATAAAGTTTTCAATGGCATCAATGATGGCATCAGCAACTTTGACTGGGTCTTGACGGGCCTGTCCTAAAGAGGCAAATAATACGAATGTCTAAAAAATAAAGATACTCTCCAATGAGCTAACTTGAGGTTCCATTATTCACAGAAAAAATACACTGTACTCACGTATTCATTTTGTTAATTTTTTTCTAACAATATATTATAATGAAACACTTAAAAAATTCTAGATGTAGGGGCTGGAGCGGTGGTGCAGTGGTAGGGCATTTGCACATGGCTGACCTAGGATGGACTGAAGTTTGATCTCTCGGGGTTCCATATGGTTCCCCAAGCCAGAAATGATTTCTTAGTGCATAGCCAGGAATAACTCCTGAGCATCACTGGGTGTGGCCCAAAAACAAAAACAAAAACAAAAATTCTAGATGCAAAGGGGAGTTATATTTGTCACAGGATGCTAAACAGTCAAGACAATGAACAAAGATTCAAAAGCCTACCCTTTGGTTTGTACAGAGCGCCATAGAGTTGAAAATTTAAAACATTTAAAATTTATTATTTATTGTTTGTTATCAACAAATATTTGATTTGTATATATGTGTCAATATTCCCAGGATCATGTAAATATTTCTTTTGAAAAATGGATTGTGAGATAAAATTGTTTAAGGAGCCCTAGTTTTAGGACTATCTCAAAGTTAGAAATAAAGAATTCAATCAAGGAGTAATGGCTAGCCTGGATTAATCTCTTTAGACCAAAGTGCAATTTGATGAGCATCATATACAGGTTTGAAATAGGGGCCGGAGCACTAGCCTAGGATAGACCATGGTTCGATCCCCCAGTGTCCCATATGGTCCCCCAAGCCAGGAGCGATTTCTGAGCACATAGGAGTGACCTCTGAGCATCACTGTGTGTGCCCCCCCACCCAGAAAAACAGGCTTGAAGTAACTCAGGAATAATGAATCATGTGCATGTAAATATTTAAGCAAAGCTTTGAACAGTACTGTCTCATTTCCTTATCTATTATTCTTTAACTTCTCCCAGAAACTCCCTGGGAAAGCCTGTGACACCTCGAGGCAGTCTGATTCTTGCCCCAAATAAAAATAATAAAGAAAATCTAACTTTTCATGTAAGAACATTATGATACATTATAGGGAACTGCCCCAAAATTAAAAAAAAAGTTTATTTAAAGCATTGTGATTTTAAAAGTTACTCATAGTTGGTTTTAGATATACAATGTTTCAGAGTCAATCCTATCACTAGTGTAGACCTCCTTCCACCAATGTTCCCAAAGTCCATCCATACATCCCACCCTCCAGCCTGCCATTTAACAGGCACCCTTTTAAATTTAATTGTTAAAGTTTGGTTCTCATGATTTCAGAGTTGTTAAATCCATGGTCTGGATATTTAGTTCTGTCCTTCCTTATCACCATCAATGTACCTGAATTTTCTTGGCACCTGTCCCCTTTATTTCTCATGACTATCTCCCCATCCACTCTATCTCTTTCCTTCTCCTCAATATACTCTGGGAATAAGAATAGAGAACTGCTCACATTTTGTTTGTTTGTTTGTTTGTTTGGGGGTCACATCTGGCAACGTTCAGGAGTTACTCCTGGCTCTACGACGCTCAGCAATTGCTCCTGACAGGCTCTGGGGGACCATATGGGATGCTGGAATTTGAACCACCGTCCTTCTGCATGCAAGGCCTTACCTCCATGCTATCTCTCCGGTCCCAGAACTGCTCACATTTTAAAAAAGCAAAGATGTTAATAAATTCCATAGAGTAACAATGATGGTTGTATTTACTGAAACTAAGCGGTTTCTTTTTTCCTCCTTTATCTTCTCAACCAGACTTAGCTTTCTGAGCAATGGAACTATCAGATTAGTTCTGCAGCTGCATTAATCTAAGACTAATCATCGTTATTCCAACTTCTAGTCTGAAACATTGCCTCCTAGAACCAACTCTCTAAGGAGGACAACAAAAGATGTCCACATTATTGAACAGGATTCACATTCCTAGGGAATGCACAAAAAAAGTCTCAGCTTTGTAATGATAAATCTGAAGTACCATCTTCATGAAGAATTTTGTGTCTGTATTTTTGGGCCATACCTAGCAGGCTTACTCCTGGCTTTGCACTCAGGAATAACACCTGAAAGAGCTTGGGAAACCATACTGGATACCAGGGGTTGAACCTGGGTTAGACACATGCAAGACAATTGCCTTATCTGCTGGATTGTTCCAATCCATTAATATGTGACGAATTACATGATCACTTGATCAATTTGAGGAAAGTCAAAAGGGACAAGTGGACTGCAAAGACGATGGTGCAGATCGGTGACTTCGTGACCTATAGAACCATAGGTTTTGATAACTGAGAATTATATAGAAAAGACTTGTACAGAGAAGAATCTATACAGAGATGACCTGTTGGACCCACCCTCAGAGCTCCCTGTTGAGAAGGTGACAGAAAGGCAGAAAGTGTATAGAAGATGGAAGTGCTTGAATTGATGTTCTCTATGGAAAAGAGAGAGGAGGAAAACTCAAAACAGGGGTATTTAGGGGCTTAAGAAAAGAAAAATGAACTGATAATGGATAAGAGATTAATTTTTCCCTTCCTATCCTCTCTATCTCCTTCAATATTAGTATAGAATCTAGTATTCCAAAACATGCTTCAGTTTTCTTCCTATTTTAAACCATGTGCTTACCAGGGGTCCTCAAACTTTTTAAACAGAGGCCCAGTTCACTGTCCCTCAGACCATTGGAGATTATAGTAAAAACAGACTACAGTAAAAACAAAAATCACGAACAAATTCGTATGCACACTGCATACATCTTATTTTGATGTAAAGAAACAAAACGGGAACAAATACAATATGTGGCCCGCGGGCCGTAGTTTGAGGACCACTGGCTTACACCATGCATAAACTGTGTGCATGACCTTGCAGTCTATCCTGGGATAAAAAATTTACCCCTCTCTGACTCTGCATTAACAAGGTCAGTATCACCAAGGCAAAGAGAAAGTGGGTACTTAGGGATTTAGCCTTGCTATCTAGTCTACATACCTGTTCCTATAGCGGGGAGGCAAATGGATGAATAATTTCGTTTTTCGCATTCTTGTAAAACACAGGAAACAGAATTCTTGACATCATTTCCACCAATGACATGAAAAATATTCTTACATCTCAACAATCCACCTTCAGTAACAATATAACCACTATTACCATTATTGCTTTGTTGAGCTGAAAAAAAAAACACAAAAAATACAGAATTAAATACACTTTTGGTATACAAAAATCTAACTTGGTAAATCGAACACTTAATATGTTTGAGGTTTCTGAAATACAATATTTTGATGAATTATTTTACAGTAAAATCTTGATTTAAGCACCATGATTTCAAACATGCTTGTACTTGGGTTTCACTCATAAAAAGATCACCCCCCTTCATCAATGCAACATTTCCACCACCAATGCTCCCCCATCCTCCTCCTCTCAACCCCCTGCCTGTATTCAAGACAGTTATTCTACTTCTTTCACTCATTATCATTGTCATGATAGCTGCTAGTGTAGTTATTTCTCTAACTGCACTCACTTTGTGGTAAGCTTCATATTATGGGCTGGTCTAATCAGCCCTATGGTTTCTGGGTATTATTAAAATACTATCTTTAATTGTTCATAAATCCCATAGAAGAATAAGACTACTCTGTGTCTATCTTTCTCCCTCTAACTTATTTCACTCAGCACAATAGTTTCCATTTTCATCCATATATAGGAAAATTTCATGACTTCATTTTTCCTGAAGGCTGCTTAGTATTTCATTGTGTATATGTACCACAGTTTCTTTAACCATTCATCTGTTGTTGGGCATCTGGGTTTTTTCCAGATTCTGATTATTGTAAATAGAACTGCAATAGGTGTGCAGAAGGTATATTTGTATTGTGCTTGTGTGTTCCCTCGGAGTGGTATAGCTGGATCATATGGTAGTTCAATTTTGAGGAATCTCTATATTGTTTTCCATAAAAGCTTGACTGGATGACATTCCCACCAGCAGTGAATGAGAGTTCCTTTCTCCCCACATCCTTACCAGCACTGTTTATGTGTATGTGTATATGTGTGTGTGTGTGTGTGTGTGTGTGTTTGTTTGTTTTTTGGGTCACATCCGGCAGCACTCAAGGGTTACTCCTGGCTCTGCAATCTGAAATTGCTCCTGGCAGGCTCGGGGGACCATATGGGATGCCGGGATTAGAACCACCTTCCTTCTGCATACAAGGCAAACACCTTACCTCCATGATCTCTCCAGCCCAGCACTGTTGTTCTTATTCTTTGTGATGTGTGACAGTCTCTGTGGCATGATATTGTACCTTATTGTTGTTTTGATTTGCATCTCCATGATGATTAGTAATGTGGAGAAGTTTTTCATGTGCCTTTGTCAATTTTCATTTCTTCTTTGAGAAAGTGTCTGCTCAAATTTCTGTCAGTACACTGTATATCTTAGATATTAGCCCCCTATCTGATGGGCATTGGGTGAATAGTTTCTTCAATTCTGTGGGTGGTCTTTGTATCCTGGTCACTATTTCCTTTGAGGTGCAGAAACTTCTCAGATTAATATATCCCATATGTTTATTTTCGCTTGTACTTGTTTGGAAAATGCTGTTTCCTCCTTGGATATGCCTTTAGTCTCAATATCATGGAGTGTTTTACCTACATGTTGTTATAGATACATTACAGTTTTGGGTCTGATATCAAGGTCTTTAATCCATTTGTATTTGACCTTTGTGCAGGATGTTAGATGAAGGTCTGAGTTGACTTTTTTGCATATGGTTAACCAGGTATCTCAACACCAATTGGCGAGGTTTTCCTCACTCTATTTTCCATTTATTGTCTCTTTATCAAAGATTAATTGATTGTATGCCTGGGGAATGTTCTCTGAATACTCAAGTCTATTCCATTGATCTGAGAGCCTGTCTTTATTCCAATAACAATTCTAATTCCAATGCTGTTTTAATGACTATTGCTTTGAAATAAAATTTAAAGCTGGGGAAAGTAATGCCTCTCATATTCTTTTTCTAAGAGTTGCTCTAGCTATTCATGGGTGTTTATTGTCCAAATGAATTTTAGGAGTGTTTGATCCACTTCTTTGAGGAGTGTCCTGGGTATTCTTAGAGGAATTGCATTAAATCTGTACAATGCTGTGGGGAGTATTGCCATTTTAATGATGTTAATCTTCCTAATCCATGAACAGGGTATGTCTCCATTTCCTTAAGTCCTCTTTTATTTCTTGAAAATGTTTTGTAGTTTTCTTTGTTTTTGTCCTTCATCTCTTTAGTTGACTCCAAGGTATTTGAGTTTGTATGGCACTAATGTGAATGCAATTGCTTTTTGTTTTGTTTATTTTGTTTTGATGTCCATCTCTTTTCTATCATTATTTGTGTATAAAAAGGCCATTGAATTTTTTTATCTTTTTTTTTTTTGGTTTTTGGGTCACACCCAGTGACGCTCAGGGGTTATTCCTGGCTATTCGCTCAGAAGTTGCCCTGGCAGGCATGGGGGATCATATGGGGAACAGGGGGATCAAACTGCGGTCGTTCCTAGGCTAGCACAGGCAAGGCAAGGCAGGCACCTTACCTCCAGCATCACCGCCCAGCCCCAGCCATTGAATTTTAAGAGTTAATTTTATAGCCTGATATTTTGCTATATGAATCTATTCTTTCTAGAAGCTTTTTGGTAGTCTTTAGGGTTTTCTAAATATAGTATCATGTCATCTGCAAACAGTGAGAGCTTGATATCTATCTTTCCTATCTGAATGCCCTTGATATCTATTTCTTGCCTAATTGCTTTGGCAAGAATTCCAGCACTATATGGTTGAATAGGAGTGGTGTCTTGTACCAGATTTTAGAGAAAAGGCTTTTAGTTCTTCTTCATTGAAAATAATATTTGCCATTGGCTGTGGTAGATAGCCTTGACTATATTGAGAAAAGTGTTTTCCATTCCCATCTTGATGAGAGTTTTTATCAAGAATAGGTGTTGGACCTTATCAAATGCTTTCTCTGCATCTACTGATATGATCGTATGGTTTTTATTTTTCTTTTTGTTGACATGGTGTATTATGTTGATTGCTTTACATATGTTAAATCATCTTTGCATTCCTGGAATAAAACCTACTTGGTCATGGTATATGACCTTCTTGATGAGGTGTTGGATTCTATTTGCAAGTATTTTATTGAGGATCTTTGCATCTGTATTCATCAGGGATATTGGTCTGTATTTTTCATTTTTTGCAGCATCTCTGTCTCTCTGTCTGGTTCTGGTATCAAGGTGATGTTAGCTTCATAAAACTATTTGGGAGTGTTTCTGTTTCTTCAATTTCCTGAAAGAGCCTAAAAAGGATTAGTAATAGTTTCTCTTGAAAGAATTCTTTAGTGAATCCATCTGGACCTGGGCTTTTGTTTTTGGAAAGACTTTCGATATTCTTTTTATTTCCTCAATAGTGATGGATCTGTTTAGATATGCTAGATCATCCTGTTTCAACTATAAGAGTCTAAGAATTTATCCATTTCTTCCAGGTTCTTATGTTTTGTAGCATAGAATTTCTCAAAGTTGTCTCTAATTACCATTTGAATATCTGTCTTATCTGTAGTGATCTCCTAGTGTTGTAAATTAGGCCTTATCATTGGCTTGGATCGTAGATGGAGGCCTCTGTCCTTAGGCTCTGGACCATGTGGCTCCACAACCCCGATTAACCGTCAGTTCTGGAGGTTCATGAGAGTGGCGGGTAGAAATCTCATTCACATGCAGGCTTCAGGAAGTAACAGCTTTATTCAAACCCTATCCACCACATTTGTGGCCTATATCATAACCAATTAAGCATTCAGCCATTCTGAACTAGCCCTGCATCTTAACTTCTCTCAGCCATCTTTCCTCTGACCTCCAAACTGGCAAAGATCCAACCGGGCAAAAACCAAAGACCAAAAGCCTCTTTCCTCTGAGTCAAAGCCCTTAAGTACCTTTCCAAGGCCCCTCCCTGGAAATGGGCAGGGTTTGCAGGTAAAGTTACAGGTCATCTCCAGTTCCCAAGACCCCACCCAGAAATGGGCAGGTCTCAGGTAGTTATCTGTACTCCAGGGTGGAGCTACATCTCCGCCCTTTCCACAGTCTCCCCAAATTTATCATTCTGCTCACATCTTTAGATCCCAAATAGCTCTATACCTCACCTTGCAGAGAGCATTGCATTTCCACATCTTTTCCAGCACTCTCCAAAATTGCTTTGGAAACACCTACATGAGAAAATGAAGATGATTACAACCGTAAGTTAAAAAAGAGAGATGACATAGATTAGAATAAGTATCACAATTTTTGAATGATTTTTAACCTTAGAAATCATAATAGACATTTATATAAAAAAGAAGAAAAGCTAATAAAAATCACTTTACCAACTATGAGAAACCATGTCAAAATAATTAAAAATTACTAGTTAATATGAACAAGACAAAGAAGTAGAAATCGGGGTGGGGTTATTCCTTTTTAAAATGTATTTACTTCTTGAGGCAGTAGAGATAGTATAGCAGGTAGGGTACCTGCCTTGCATGCAACCAACACAGGTTCAATCCCCCACATCACAAATGGTCCCTTGAGCCCATCAGTACTGATTTCTGAATGCAGATCAAGGAGTAGCACCTGAGAACCACTGATATGACCCCCAAAACAAAAAACATTAATCTACTTTATTTTCATTTTTTGTAAGATTAGGTTAATTCAGACACTTTGGGATAGTTTGACTAAAGAAATATCCTTCATGAGATCTATTATGACTATTACACTGTCAAAATACTACAATCAAAGCACCTGCTTTGAGAGTAAATGAATTTGATGTTGAATTTACAATCACATCTGCCTTTTCCTTGGTGATGTCTCCTGTGGCCACCTGGAAGGTAATGGGGCCAATCTTCATTTGATGCACTCCTATGTTAGGGCTAGAAATCTTCCCATAGAAACCTGGAAAGAAACAAATGGAGTTAAGAATTGGGTGGAGGGCTGGAGAGATAGCATGGAGTTAGGGCTTTTGCCTTGCATGCAGAAGGACGGTGGCTCAAATCCCAGCATCCCATCTGGTCCCCCAAGTCTGCCAGGAGCAATTTCTGAGCCTAGAGCGAAGAGTAATTCCCAAGTGCTGCCGGGTGTGACCCAAAAACAAACAAACAAACAAACAAACAAACAAACAAACAAAAAAGAATTGGGTGGACAAGAGCAAGAATGAGTGGTATCTCATTCTCACAAGGGCCCTTATCAGTTATCTCCTCTCCTGTCTCTCTGATCTCTTGCCTTTATCCTATTACCTGGGAATAATATGTTTCTGGAAAAGGATTATACAGAAGAATTTATATGGTGTGTGAACTTCTGGGGCATTAAGATGTAGTTATCAGATAGTCTGTCTTCCCATTGATTAAAAGAAAAGCATGACAAATATAAGCAATCATTGAGATGAAAACATATACCACAGCAGGCAGACAGGGGGAGGGAGCCAAATCTCAATGCAGCAAGACTTATAGGAGCAAGGTTCCTATTCTCTGTTTGGACTTTTTCCTTCTTTCTCCTCTAACTGACCCAATGGTGGTTTGGCTAAAGAACTTCAGAAGGCACATGCAGCAGATTCTCAAAGAATGCCAATGCTAAGAATGCCTGTCTAGAGTACAGGCAGGAGTGGGGTGGGGAGGAGGGAGATTTGGGACACTGGTGATGGGAATATTGCACTGGTGATGGGGGGTGTTCTTTACATGACTGAAACCCAACCACAAACATGTTTTTAATCAAGGTGTGTAAATAAAAAAAAGAACTTATCTATAAAATAAATAAAAAAATTAAAAAAATGCTATCATAGCAGAATGAGTAAAGGGACATGGAAGCTTAAGAGTATGAAAGAAATACTATTACTTTTCACATTTTTCTGTTTTTCTTCTCCGTTCCAGGCCAGGTGACCTCAGATGCAGGCTTGCACAGTAACTCTACATCAAGTCATATATTGAGAGACATTATGTATTTATGTCCAGAGAATCAGGGAAAATGTATACTGGTAGGAATGTTGCACTGGTGAAGGAGGGTGTTCTTTATATGACTGAAACCCAATTACAATCATATTTGTAATCAAGGTGTTTAAATAAAGATGCTAATATAAAAAAGAAAATGTATACTCGTGTGTTTATGAATTAATTGTACATATTTATCTTCTCTTTTCTCTCTCTCCTCTTTCTAAAGATTAACACCATGATATAAAATTTTATGAACAGCAGAAGAGAAAGCTTATAGTTAGAGAGAGCCCTGTCTGAGAGAGTCCTGGAGCAGTGAGAGTTTGGAAAGAAGGAAGGAGAGGAAGGAAAGAAGGAAAGGAAGGAAGGGAAGGAAGGAAAAGAAGGAAGAGAATGAAGGAAAAGAAGGAAGGGAAGGAGGGTGAGGAAGGAAGAGAAGGAATGGAAAGAAGAAAGGGAAGGAAAGAAACGAAAGAAAGGAAGGAGGGAGAGGAAGGAAGGGAAAAAAGGAAGAGAATTAGGGAAGGAAGGAAGGGAAAGAAGGACAGGGAAGGAAGGGAGGGAAGAAAGGAAGAGAAGGGAATAAAGGGAAAGAAGGAAGAGAAGGGAAGGGAAGATGGGAATGAAGGGAAGGAATAAAGAGAAGGAATGGAAAAAGGAAGGGAAAGAAGGGAAGGAATGAAGGGAAGGAAGGGTGGGAAGGAAGGGAAGAAAGTGAGGGAGGGAAGGAAGGGAGCGAGGGAAAGAAGGAAAGGAAGGGAAGAAAGAGAAAGGAAGGAAGGGTAGAAAGGGAAGGAAGGAAGGGAAGAAAGGGAAAGAAGGAAGGGAAGGGAGGAAGTGAAGTAAGGAAAGAAAGGAGGGAAGGAAGAAAGGGAGGGAGGAAGGAAGGGAAGAAAAAGAAGTAAGGAAAGAAAGGATGGAAGAAAGTAAAGGAGTGAAGGAAGGGAAGAAAGGGAAGGAAGGGAAAAAGGAAGGGAAGGAAGAGAAGGAAAGAAGGGAAAAAAGGAATGAGGGGAAGGAAGGGCAGGAAGAGAAGGAAAGAAGGGAAAAAAGGAAGGAGGGAAAGAAAGGAAAGGAACGAAGGGAAGGAACGAAGGAAGGGAGGGAGGTAAGAAGGGAGAAAGGAAGGAAGGAAGGAGGGGGAAGGAGGATGGAAGGATGGAAAGGAGGGAAGGAAGGGAAGGAAAGAAGGAAGGAATGAAAAGGACAGAAGGAAGGAAGAAAAGAGGGAAGACGGGAGGAAATGAAAGAAGGAAGGGAGGGAGGGGAAGGAAAAGAGAGAGGAATATATTATTACCAGTGCTTTGCATGCCTAGGTGTATAGAACATGATTGAATATTTATTACAGTTTTTTAAAATAAAATCACTATTATCATTTTAATGTATCATTGAATTTAGCAACTAAAATATAATTTTTAATCACATTAATAAGCTTTACCTTGTGCATCTGTATCTGCAGTCTGGTTTTCACTTTTTTCACTGGGGAAATTTCCAATATTCATTTGGGCAAATACATCTGAAAATGCCTGGAAATACACAGACTTTTTTGACCACTAGAATTCTCAAATAACTTACTTCATCAGGGTTTTTGATCCTGAATGCAAATACATTTATAAGAGCGAACAATCCTTAATAAATATTTATATTCATTACGGATTTTGAAAGCTATAAAACATGACAAAATGTTGTTTTTGAAAATATATCCAGGGCCGGGCGGTGGCGCTGAAGGTAAGGTGCCTGCCTTACCGGCTAGCCTTGGACGACCGCGGTTCGATCCCCCGTGCCCCATATGTCCCCCAGGTCAGGCCAGGGGAGACTTCTGAGCCCATAGCCAGGAGTAGCCCCTGAGCGTCACTGGGTGTGGCCC
>PVKC010028478.1:0-14450 GCA_004027635.1 Crocidura indochinensis
CATAGCTAGGAGTAACCCCTGAGCATCAAATGGGTGTGGCCCAAAACAAACAAACAAACAAACAAAAAATTAAAGTAAGAAAGACTGGTTCTTAATAGAAAGACTGGCAAAATGAGAGGAACGTAGTTAGGTCAGAGAGATGACTACTCTGACCATGATAGTAGTTAAGGATCACTGAACAAGAACTGAGTACTAAAATGAGATTTGAAAAATGGGGACCTGGGGCCAGAAAGATAGCATGGAGGTAGGGAGTTTGCCTTGCATGCAGAAGGACGGTGGTTTGAATCCCGGCATCCCAGGAGTAACCCCTGGGCGCTGCCGGGTGTGATTCCCCCCCACCAAAAATGGGGACCAGAGAAATAGCACAGTGGTAGGGCATTTTCCTTTGGTGTGGCTGACCCAGGACAGACCCAGGTTCAATTCTCAGCATCCCACATTATCTCCTGAGCCTGCCAGAGCGATTTCTGAGGGCAGAATCAGGAGTAACCCCTGAATACTGCCAGGTGTGACCCAAAAACAAAAACAAAAATCACAGTACCTAAAAGGAAAATAGAGACGTCTGCCAGCCACAGAGGCAGGTGGAGGTGCAGGAGGGAAATTCGGAGCATTGGTGAGGTAAGTGGCACTGCTAAAGGGATGTGTACTCGAACATTCGATGATTGAAACTCAATCATGAATAACTCTGGAACTTTGTATCATAATGATGCATTTAAAAAACACACACATACAAAATTAAAATTAACTCAAATTTTAGTGTAAAAAAACAAAAAGAAAAAATAAGGGCTTTAAAATTTGTACAGAGCCCTCTGGTGTACATGAGGAAACATAGTATAATGATTCGTCATTCCTTTTTTTTTTTTTCCTTGAGATCTCTTGCACTTCTAGTACCTCTAAATATCATATTTAACTCTGCTCACTTGAGACACTTCTAAGCATTTAAATACAACCATATTTTCATAAATAGCCATCCTGGGGACATGAAAAACCTTTACTTTTTATAGATGTCCTCTCAGTTCAATCTTATTGTAAACTTGTACTTGGAGGTGTTTTTCAAATCTGGAATATTTATCAAAAAGAAAGGAAATGTTTTGTGCAGTGTTAAGCCAACCACATATTTTTAAGTGTTGCATGATCTGGACAGGATAATAAAGAGGGATATCCGGTTAAAAGGAAAAATAGATAAGAATTATCTGCCAAGACTAAAATTTAAGTGACGTTGTTTGTCATTTTGTAAGTCTTTCAGCATCTTATGATTTAAACTGACTATAGAGTTCAAAATTCAGGATACCTATTTATTGCTCTGGCCTTGCCACTAATAGTATCTGTGCTTGCCAGTTTTCTTTTTCAATTTAGTACAACTTTATATTGATTGTCAAGTGTGTGTCAAACACTGGGCTGGATATCAGGTGTACATGATAAATTGCACATGGTCTGTTCCCTCCAATATTTTAAGCTAGTCTAATTAACTTGTGCAACTTGTCAAAGGACTAGTTCTTACCTGCTTGAGCAGGGAATTGAGCTAACTATTTAATCAACTCCTGCAACTTTACTGAGATCTTTTGGCTTGCCAAACCATCTAGTAGATGAGAAGAAATGAAGATAAAACTGAATCACTATAAACCTTTCTTTAGTACAATGGTAGGCCTGGTGGCTACCCAATGAAGTGATTTCAGGTAATTATAATGAAAATCATTCATTTTTCTTAACTAAAGAAAAATGGACATCATAGGACAAAATGTTAGGTTAAGTTCTAAGTAATGAATTGACTGCAATGAAGTATGCTTGACTTCACACCCCAAGAAAAAATAAAGACATACCAAACAGAATAATTTGGAAACTAGAAAAGAGGACCCTAAGCACTTTGGCCAATCTGTCCTCCAACACAGCTGGCAATTAAAAACTAAGGTCAAGGCAGATGGGCAAGATTCCACAGTGTCAAAAATCAGAGAGAATCTGACACAAAGAACTGAGGCAAAGCACATAATTCAGGCTTCGGGGCATTTTCTGGGTTTGGTGCCATGTGTAAACTGTAAGAATTCCATTTAAAAGAGATGATGAAAGTTGGACACAGGATTCCCTAAGGGAAAGGATTAATGTGTACCAGGATGGAATCAGGGTAATTGCCAACTGCTCCATTTTTAGGATTTTACTCTACATAGGGACAGAAACAAACACACAGGCTCTGAATCAAGAAGGATGGCTAAAAATACAGAATGTGCATGCACAGCTTCAGATTATTCCCAGACCTAATACACATGTGACAAGGGAACTTCCTAGGGATTTTCACCTCTGGGAATTATGATTTTGCCAGTATGGACATCAGAGCAAGATGCATAGACTTGGAAGAGGCCTCCAGGATAGGTCATAGAAAATAAAGGACTTTGTAAATGAAACCACTATCTACAAGTATACAAACAAGTGCATTTATACTCCAAACTAGATATTTTTTTTTGCTTTCCATGCATTTACCATCTGCAAAGGAAATGCCTTCATGACTCTCCATAGGATGAGTCTTGGCACGAGACTGAGAACTCACACACACTATTTAATGCTGAGCTGATTAAACTTAATTAAACCCCAAATGTTGATTCCCATGGCACAAAGTACAGAATAAAGTTCAACCTGCTTTCCTCAGGAAGAATTATCTGATATTCACACTCTGAAGGACCCTCCAGAAATTCTGGATACCACTCCTGATTCATGACCTTGCCTCTCCTGTTTTTCCATTATGACATGCTCCACTTATGTCTCCATGTCCGAAGTTTCTTTGTAAATTGTTAGTCTCTCTGTGGATGGTTCAGCATGCACCTGGTCATGACTTATTCTGGACCCCTGGCCCTCAACCCCATCACTTAACAGGGGACCCTAGATTACACTAAACCCTCCTCAGTGTACTTTGCCAAAACTTTCCTCTTTATGCATCCGACACACAGCCTCCAATCTACTCCTAGGCCACAGTGCACTTGGGGGAAATTCAATCCATATGTTTCCTTTTCTTCCTACATAATGCATCCAGCCATTGTTCAAAGAGAGAAGCAACAGCCAAGAAGAGCCATGTGAGGCCTCACTTGGCCTTCCAATACTTCATTAGGGAGCAGCGAAAAGAACACTTTGCCAAGACCAAACCTGAAACATCCCTTTGGGTTTAGTTCAAAGTCTACAAGTCATGTTCCCACACAAACATGTTCCTCTGACAGAGGCTGCAAGGAACCATTTTAAAGGGGCTTCTGAACATGAAGATATGGTAGCAACTAACACCAGTGGGGCATGTATGAACTGAATGGGTTAGCATGAGGTTATTTTATATGGTTACCTTCCAGGGCCAACATCTCTCTTGCGCAGAATATAATCTCTGTCCAATTAGAAGCACACACTTCCAAAACACCAATAAGTTTAGAATTTAAAGAAAACTGTGCTTTCTGTTAGCTGTCACAATAATTTATTTCACTTTAAATTAAGAGAAAGGGAAAGAGAGAGCAATGTTGT
Source organism: Crocidura indochinensis (assembly GCA_004027635.1). Taxonomy (NCBI): domain Eukaryota; kingdom Metazoa; phylum Chordata; class Mammalia; order Eulipotyphla; family Soricidae; genus Crocidura; species Crocidura indochinensis. The sequence continues at coordinate 3,487 of PVKC010028478.1, forward strand.
TGCCCAAGGTCAATGAGTAGAACAGTGTTCCATGAAGGAACAAGAATTTGTAGTTTCACATTCAAAGATTTTGAGCCAGTGCCTTGTGCCTTGATTGCAATCAAACACTCAGTGCCTCATACAGTTATTTTAAAAGTGTTCATCTTCTAGTGTTCTTTTTTCATCTTATTTAATTTTCTCTATGTAATATTGCCCAGAATCATTACTGACATGCAACTAGAAAATGTCAAGTGTAGCCTAACTTGCTTGATGTTCTACCATGAATTAACTGAAAATCGTTTATTCAATATTTTTAAATTGAGTTTTTTATGTTCATGTTTTTTTACTTATTTATTAAACACAGAAATGTTACGGCTTCAAGAGTTCTGAAGGGATCTTACAAAAATCAACATGCTTCACTGCTCCTGCCTTGGTCAATGTCTTTTGGGATTATTTTCAGCATTAAATTTCCACAACAGAAAAGAAACCAATGACCATCAACAAGGAAAACCATAGGTAATCAGAGCAGTGCGCACAGAGAAGAGAGTGTGATATTTAGAAACATTTTTCCCTACGGTGGTTGTGACTCTGGAGGCTCCCAAGAACAGTTACTCGGAAATTGGTTTGTAGATGGAGTAATGCAAGAGGAAGCTGGAATCTTAGAAGTTTTGTAGTGATGTTGATTATGGGACACAAGGCCATGGGAAGACCATCAATTTCAGTCAAGGAACAAAATGCTCTCATCTCAGTTTTCATACAAATAGAGAAGCTATGTAACATTTAGCTATCTGCCATTCTAACGCTGTCTCTTTAACATGATAATCACACAGACCCCAAGGATAAAATGAAATCATGCCTTATTTTCAAATGCCTGGCAGCACAAAGGGTGGGTTTGCTCAACCTTAACTCAGCTCCTCTGACATTTGACATTTGACTTTTACCTCTTGACAAGGGACTCTAAGAGACTAGCAATTGATACAACCCAAATCCCATAGGCTCACCACATTCCAGTTAATTGTAAAATGGTGCTTTCTACCACCTTTCCTTTTACCCCCACTTGGGTTCATGTTTTCTACACACATCAAAAGGAAACAAACCTAGATGGGAAAACCTTTACTGGTTCAGATTAGGGAACCCAAAAGTGAGAGTGGGGATACTAGTTTCTTGGTCTCCAAATGTTTGTCTATTTGTGCAACTAACTGTAGGTAGTTAGGTGAAGCTGCAATTGTCGTCAACCTTTGCTCAATGCTTACAGCTCAAGAAAGAATGAACTGGTGGCTTTTATTTTTATCATCATTCGGTTCTTTTGTTTTGTTTTCTTTCTCGTCATAACATCTAGTTAGTAGTTGTGTAAGGAAAAATATCATGGCAAAGCGGAGACTTTAGTCAGACTAGGAGACTTTACCTCAGAACTGCTTCATAGTCTCAGACAGGAGGCAGCAGAGGTCACAGGAAAAGTGTTTCAAGACAAGGAAATGATTCATGCTAATCAATTATAGAGACCCCTTTTGGACTTCCCACATATAAAGCAGCATGATTAGTCACATCAACAAGGAGGTAAGCCACACTTTCCAACACACACACACACACACACACACAAATTAGTTAAAAACTGTTATATGCAGGGTCTGGAGAGAGCACAGTGTAGGGCATTTGCCTTGCATAAAGCCTGGTTCTATCCATTGTGCTTAATAAGATCCTCTGAGCACTGCCAAGAGGGATTCCTGAGTGCAGAGTCGGGAATAACACCTGAGCACAGTCAGGTGTGACCAAAAGCAATATATATATTCAAAACATTAGGCTAGGAAGTGCCCAAGAGAAAATGATGATGAGCCCCAGGGCCAGTGTAGGGTGACACAAAAGAGACACTTGCTTTGGAAGCAAAATATAAAAATGTGAGTGTCCAAAACTCAGTTATCAAATAAGATTATAAAGCAATATTTAAGATATCAGTTTGCTTTTACTTTGTATTATACATTTATTCTATGATTTCCTTTCAAGAAAACCACTGTTGGAGTTAAAAAAAAAAATAAGGATGTTTGCTGAACTGAGATTCATCTATAGAAAATATGCAAGGCCCAAGAGAGTGGATATGATGCTTGTATTGCATATAGCTCACCAGGATTCTATCCCCAATACTGCATATGTCCCCCGAGCATTGCCATGAGTGATCCCTGAACAAACAAAGTCAGGAACAAGTCTTGAGCACAACTGGGTGTGAGCCAACGCCCCCACAAAATGAATATAATAACCAACAGCTACCTAAAATATTCATTTATTATCAAGAAAACACAATTCAGAAAACAAAAAAGACATCACTTCTGTGAGAATGGTCTACATCAAAAGAACCAGAAACAGTAAGTGCTGGTACAGGTGGGAAATTAAAGGAGTCTGATATGCTGTCAGAGGGAATGCAAAAGTAATTCAGCTTGTAAAATAGCATGGATATTTATCAAAAAATAAAAAATATGTCTATCATAATATCCTTATTTCCACTATTAGGTGCCTTTGCAAACCACACAAGAAACTGATTCAAAGCTATATGTATATGCACATCTATGCCCATTACAACATGATTTATAATATCCAAGAGACAAGAAGAGCCCAAGTTCCCAGCATATGAGAAGATAAATATGTGAAATTGAGGCCAGAGCAATTTTACTATAGGTAGGGTTTACCTTGCACATAGTTGACCCAGGTTGGATCCCTGGCGTCACATATGAATTGCCAAGCACTGGCAGGAGTAATTCTTGAGTGCAGAACCAGGAATTACCCCTAAGCAGTACTAGGTATGTTTTCCCCTCCCCCATAATAAAGAATATGTGGTATTTCTACACAAAGGAATACTACTTAGCTATTAGAAAAAGTTCTTTCTAATATTCATAAGTTCTATTAATTGATAATTATATAATAATATAATAAATTATCTAATAATATTATTCTAATTTCTAATAATTATTCCTCTAGCTTAACTGAAATGGTCTAGGCTTAGTGAAATAAGTCAGGAAGAGAAATCAAGCATTGGATGATCTCACTCATATGCAGCATACAAAGAAACAAAGCAAGGGTATAGACTTTGTGTAATAAAAGCAAACTCTTAGATTCTGACCACAAAACTGAGGTTAGTAAAAAAGGGAGAAATCAAGTGGGTTGAAAAGGATCCAACAGACAGTGGTGGAGATACTAGCACTTCCATATTGGGTGTGGTATAATAACATTATACCACTAAAACATATAAACATTTTTGTAAACTAAAGTTACCTCAGTGAAAAATAAATTTGAGGGGAAAAAGAGCCAGAATGCTTCCTTCCAAATCATAAAGCAAGCTTAGCATTAAATCTAGAAAATAAAAGATGATGGTAATATTAAAAAAATAGAGATCAAAGCCCATATGGGAAAATAATTATAACATGTAAAAATGCTCGAAGAATGAGACAGATTATTTCTAAAAAAAAATTCCTTGTTGGAAATTTGAGGGTAATTTTGAGAGTCAAAAATACCCATTTCTTGTATCTGGAGAGATAGTACAGTGGGTGGGGTTCTTGCCTTGCCAACAGCTGATTCATATTCAATCTGACATTCCATATATCCCTCAAGACCACCATAACTTATCCCTGAGCACAAAGGGTAAGCTCTGAGCACTGCTAGATGTGACCCAAACACCAAAAACATAATTTCTCTTGACTCTTCCCAAATTATGCAAGGGATTTGTGCCTAAGAACAAGAAATTGTATGTTGTACTACATATTTATGTATGTATACATATCAGAGTGTATTATTCATGTCAAAGCAGAAAACAGATGACATGCTCACTGAAATAATATTTAATATTTAATCAATGAGGTATTTTTAGAGATACAGGCATGGCTATAATAGGAACAAAGACCATATAATATTTGAAGGACCAAGAGATAATAGAGTGACTAAAGTTTAGCAACAACTGAGGGCTGTTAACATTCAAAATCAGAAGGGGAAAATATAGGGACAAATTTCTGGAACTAGAGAAAAACTGTAGGTGTAAGGGAGAATAATTTCATAGAGCTAAAAACTCGGTAGATGAGTCTGGAATGATTAGACAGCAGGTAGGACACTTCCTTTGCACGTGGCTCATAGAGGTTTGATCTACAGCACCCTATACGCTCCCCCCTTAGGCTATCAGAAGTGATTCCTGAGATCAGAGTCAGGAGTAAGTTCTGATTACCACTGGGTGAGGCCCCAAAACAACAGCAACAAAAATCCTCTGAAGTTAAGTTCAAACTAAAACTTCCACCCAGTCTCTTCTTTCCTCCTCTCTGTTTTATGCTAGGGTCTTTGATGGCTGAATAGTTCTCAAAATTTAGAAAATTAGGGAAGCAGTCTTTAAAATCAATCCCTTGAGGTACAAAAGAAGAAAACTTAAACAAATGGGTCGAGAGAGATAAGATAAATGTACCCCTACAAAATCATTACATGGTTTGTTTCCTAAAATGGAACATTTTAGTATTTTAAAGTTTAAACATTAAAAAAATGCATTTGAGAGTCAGAGAGTACAACAGGTTAGGTACTTGGCTTGCAAGTGGCAGATGATAAGTCAATCCCCAGGACCACATATGGTTCCCTGCGTACTTCCAGAGTGACCTCTGAGCAGAAAACTCTGAGTAAACCATAAGCACCATTGGGTATGGCTAAAACCAAAGATAAAACAAAAAGAAATTGTTTTTGAAACTTAATTTAGTTTTCTTCCCCATAAAGTATGGGATAAAAAAAAATTCTATTTCGGGGCCGGGCGGTGGCGCTGGAGATAAGGTGCCTGCGCTAACCTAGGACGGACCGTGGTTCGATCCCCGGATCCCCATATGGTCCCCTGTGCCTGCCAGGAGCGACTTCTGAGCGAATAGCCAGGAGTAACCCCTGAGCGTCACTGGGTGTGGCCCAAAAACCAAAAAAAAAAAAAAATTCTATTTTGTATGATTGACAATCTTGAAAATGTTTACTAATTATTTTGCCACTCTTATTAGAGTTCTTATATTATAGCTGTTCATTATGATGACGATATTGGAATGTGAATGGGAATGATGGTACACAGGATTGATGATGATGATGTTGATAATGATGTCTATCATGATTATTATTGTGGTGTGGTTATGGTGGTGATGATAATGGTTGACAGGTGACTTATTTATGGTAGAGGTTGTCACTAACTTATTTCACATAAATTATAAATTTTATAGAACTAAATGTTATCTTTTTCTTCTTGCTTTTGGGGCCACACTTGGCCATGCTCAGGGATTACTCCTGGCTCTGCACTCAGAAATTACTCAGGGAGGCATTCGAGGAACCATATGAGATGTTGAGAACCAAACCTGGGTTGATCACATGCAAGGCAAGCACTTTACCTGATGTACTATTGCTCCAACTCCACCAAGTACTATCTTTACATTGACAAATGTAGTCATCATGTCTGCATTCGGTCAGCTCCATAGACTCACTCTATTTCTAATGAGATCTACACCAAGTCGTGAAAAATCCTAGGTGCACCAGCTATGCAGATAAAAATGGCAATCTTAGGAGTGGATGAGCCAAGTTCCCACTCTGCTGCACACGCTAGCTGCACACACCACCCACTTTGAGAATGGCTCAATTTTAATGCTGATCCAGAGTTCAGCAGAGATGCTAAACTAAAGAAAACACCAGGCAGGCTGGTATTTGGGCTGACATCTCCAGAAAAAAATTTGAAGTGAGTATGAACACCCTTACTCTTACCTCTTGTGCTTCTGGAAGTCCTGCAGCAGAAAAGATGTCCCACAAAAACAGCAGTATCCACAATATTGATTGCAATTCCTAGACCACGTGGTCATAAATGTCAGATGCAACTTTTAATACTGATATCCTCATAGTAACATACTAATTTAGATGCCAATCTGTAACTGAGTCACTTAATGTTCAGAAACAGAAGAAGTAATAGAGTGATCAACTAGAAACAAGTGCTTACTAAACCTTCTGACAATGACTTAATGTGAGATATAATAATTTTCAAAACTATTCTTGTTACTGTGCTCTTTCTCTCTTGTTTTAGATTTCCATTCTTCTTTATTTTTTAAAATAATTTCATTTCCACTTACCTGAAAATAAATATATTATGATCAAATATGTCAACTATGTGATACCATAGTCTTTAAATGAAATAAATTAAAAAACATGTAGCACTATGTATGTAACACATGTAGCACTGACTATGATATTCACTCATGACATTTACTGCCTTCTACTAGATTAAGAATGCTCTGTTTATTCCTATATTTATAATGTATTTTGTACTTTTCCATTAATGAATTAATGTTTCATATTGAAATAAAAGACACTGAGTCTTTTAACAAGTATAGCATAAATGATGTTTATCTTCTATGAAATCGGGGAAATAATTAAGTGATGGCAAAATATGTATCTTGCCAGACTTAACTCTATGGTACTTCTTTAATTCATAGAAACATTGAACTTACTATGCAGTAGCTGCACTGAGAAATTACTATGTGGAGTCTTCTCAGTGACTGGAAGTTTTGAGCTTAATAGACATTATAGTCAAGTATGATCATAAGACAAACACAGATTCCTAAGCTCCTGCTTTCGAGACCCTTACATAATACCTAGCACATAAGAACCCTAAAAATCTTTATTTAAGGACTTAATGAAAGGTCAATGGATTAGTATGGAAGTCCAAACCAGCTTGATTATAGAGATTAACTTAACCATTTAATTATCTTCACATGTTAATTTGTTGAATTTCTTTTTTTTTCTTTTTTTTTTTTTGGTTTTTTTTTTTGGGGGGGGGCCACACCCAGTGACGCTCAGGGGTTACTCCTGGCTATGCGCTCAGAAGTCACTCCTGGCAGGCACGGGGGACCATATGGGAACCGGGGGATCGAACCGTGGTCCGTCCTAGGCAAGGCACCAGGCACCTTACCTCCTGCACCACCTCCCGGCTCCCATGAATTCTATCAGTTGTCTCCTATTTCCTGTAAAACTGTATTAGATCTGAAGACACATATATGGTTAAAGCAAAGATCCTGCTCTCAAGTAAATCAATCCAGCAGAATAAAAATTCAAATCTAGAGGAATGAAAACATATGCATCCAAGCTTATATATAGTTTGATAAATGTGTATCCAAATAAATAATATATATAGTCTTTCTCTTACACTTCAAAATTCAAAAGTTAACAGAATACAGCCAAACCAAAATATTTTTCAGTCCTTAAGCAATTGCAGGCTTGAAAACCCCAAAGCAGAAGCTTGAGGGTACAAAGCAGACTAAAGTGTAGTCAGTGGAATTCCTTGAAGTCGCCCATAAATATTCGCCAAACCTTTCTCCAGTTCTACACCTAGTCATAAATTGCCCTGTTTCTTTTCAAGAACTTTACATTTGATCAACGAGGCAGGGTGATGTTTAAACCAGCCCATTTGCAATATTCGATTTTCATACATAGTTTTAAGATTTTAATTTCCACTTTGCAGGCCAGCTTGGATTTTCCCAGTCCTGAAATAAATCAGGATTTCCAAGACATGAAAGTAGGCTCCAAGCACAGAAGGGCTTTCTGAACGTTCAGCCTGGTTGCATTGCACAGTCAAGTCATACTTACAAACAACTTACCTCTCACCTCATCTCAGTCCTAGGGGGATAGCCTGGAAAACTGGCAGCTAATGTGGTGAGAGAAAAATACCCAGCACTCAAGATCAATCTGTCAAAGAGAGGCAAGAGCCATTCATCAAAGGAGAGAGGGGACACACTCAAAGATGTTGTGAAACATTTACCCAACCAATCTGAAACTAATTGGCCCCTCTACTTAATCTCCTTCTCCCCTCTATGTCATGCCAGTGGCCACAGAGCTATAAAGGGATAGCCAGATCTTGGTAGTAGAATAGATGATGTAGACAGGATATTGCTAATATATCACAGAAGCAGAGCATGCTATAACTAAAAGGGATTTTGCAGTTCACTAAACCAACTGCCTGGCTTGGAGCGGTAGCTTTTAGAAAAACTCCAGATTGAGAACAGACAAGAACAGATGTCTAGTTCCTGCTCTTGCTGCTCTCAAGTTATATGCTTGTTTGTTTCTTTGTTTTGTCACCCTCTTGCACCTCTACACTATGTGATCTTAATGAAATCACTTCACCTTGACAGAATTGATATTCCTCTTCTGTCAGAGGAGAAATGTCTTATTTATAGAAATGTCATGAGTGCACAAAAGCATGTAAATATACCAAAGATGCGCATAGGATATACATTAATATTGCTACAGAGGAACCAGTAAATGCTATTTGAATAAAATCAATCCCAGACTGAACTGAACCCTTACCCAACTGACATAACAGAATCATTCTGTAAAAGATGTAAAACTACTGAGCTCCTCTAGGAGTGATCTCTGAGCACAGATACATGAGTAAGCTCTGGGAACACCTGTTTCCTCCCTATCCCCCTAAAAAAATGAAGACTCCTATTATACAGATTAAGTCTAATGCAATAGAATTGTCTTTGATATACCAGAAATGTGTCTCCTGTTAGTTCAATGATAATGCTGATCCCTTCCTTACACCTATATTCATCGCAGCACTATTTACCATAGCAAGACTCTGGAAACAACCAAGATTCCCTTCAACAGACGAATGGCTAAAGAAACTGTGGTACATATACACAATGAAATTTTCCTATACATGAATGTACATGAAGTCTATTATGCTGAGTGAAATAAGTCAGAGAGAGAGAGAGAAATGCAGAATGGTCTCACTCATCTATGCGTTTTAAGAAAAATGAGACATTCTTGCAATAAGAATATTCAGACACAAAAGAGAAAAGAGCTGGAAGTTCCAGCTCACCTCATGAAGCTCACCACCAAGAGTCATGAGTTTAGTTAGAGAAATAACTACATTCTTAACTGTCCTAATAATGAGAATGTATGAGGGAAATGGAAAGGCTGTCTAGAGTACAGGTGGGGGCTTGGTGGGGAGGAGGGAGATTTGGGACATTGGTGATGGGAATATTGCACTGGTGATGGGTGGTATTCTTTATATGACTGAAACCCAAACACAATCATGTATCTAATCAAGGTGTTTAAATAAAATAAATTATTTAAAAAAAGATAAAATAAAGTCGGCTGTATAGATGGCCCAAAGACAAATGAAAAAATTCCCAACTGAATTGGTTATTAGAGAAATATAAATAAAAACCACAATGGGTATCTTATAACACTAAATAAAATGGACTATATCAAAAAGATTGAAACAGTAAATGTGCCAACAGTTGTGGAAGGATGAAATCCCTGAAAACTGTAGGTAGGAATGTAAATTGGAGCCACCACTATGAAAAATGATAGACTCCTCAAAAAAGCAAAAAACTGTAAATACCATATTATCTAGCCATAGTACTTCTAGGCAGTTATCCAAAGAACATGAAAACACTATTGAAAAATATTTTCATTCCTCTATTAATATTAGCATTACTCACAATAAACAGAATAGAGAATCAACTTAAAACTCATAAATAGGGGCCGGGCGGTGGCGCTGGAGGTAAGGTGCCTGCCTTCTCTGCGCTGCCTAGGACGGACCGCGGTTCGATCCCCCGGTTCCCATATGGTCCCCCAGGCCAGCCAGGAGCAACTTCTGAGCGCATAGCCAGGAGTAACCCCTGAGCGTCACTGGGTGTGGCCCAAAAACCAAAAAAAACAAACAAAAAAAAAACTCATAAATAAAGACTGAATAATTAAGTTGAGCAATATGGGGTCAGTGCAGTAGCACAATGGGTAAGATGTTTACCTTGCACATGACTAGCCTGTGTTCAATACCAAGCATCCCACATGGTCCCCCAAATCTGCCAGGAGTAAGTTCTGAGCTCAGAGTCAGGAGAACCCCTGAGTGTTTATAAGTATGACCCAAATACAAAGAAAGGAGAAGAAAAAGGAAAAGGAATAAAAAATAGGAGAGGTGTGAGATGGTGAAGGAAAAGGAGAAGGAAGGATGAGGAAGGAGGAGAAGGAAGGAGAGAGATGAGAAGGAAGGAGGAGGAAGGAGAATAATGAAGGAGAAGGAGGAGTAGGAGGAGAAGGAGGAGGAGAAGAAGGAGGAGAAGGAGAAGAACAGAGAAGGAAGAAGAAGAACAGAGAAGGAAGAAGAAGTAGTAGTAGTAGTAGTAGTAGTAGTAGTAGTAGTAGTAGTAGAAGAAGAAGAAGAAGAAGAAGAAGAAGAAGAAGAAGAAGAAGAAGAAGAAGAAGAAGAAGAAGAAGAAGAAGAAGTGCTATGTACTATGTAAATCTAATGGAATAATACTCTGACATATAAAAATTTAAAAAGATGAAATTTTACCACTTGGAAGTGAAGCAAGGAAATAAAAGACAATTACCGAATACCTTCATGCAAATCTGTACTGTATATAACTAGTGAAAATGAACTGGCAAAAAAAAAAGTAATGTCAACACTGAAACCTATGATGGTTATTAAAGGGAAAGAGAAGTTGTTGAGAGAATTGGGTAGAGGGGTCTTTTTGGTGGATGAATGGCTCTGAAAATCTAGTGTTGGTGTTGCTAATCCTATACACATATAGTTTTAGAATGTGAGTCAGTCCAGAAGGAGAGGATGAGGATAAGCAAAGGTCTGGAGGAGGGAACAAATCCACAAATCTTGAATCCACTTGTTCCAATAAACTTTGTTTCCAAGACAGCATAACCTTTTTACCTATATACTAAGTCTGGCTGGCAGGTTATTTAGTGCAAACAGCAGGAATTTTTAACTTATTTAAACTTGTTGTCATTGGTATATTTTTACATACAGATTTACAGTTTCTTTTAAATTATCAGACAGGGTAAGAAAAATAGTACAGAGGATAAAACATAGCCTGGCATGTGGCCCAATTGAGTTCTACCCTAGCACTACATATGGTCCCCAAGTACAAGAGAGAGCCAGCACAGAGCCAGGAGTAAGCATTGAGTATCTACCAGTAGACCCAATAATGCCAGCATTT
>PVKC010028479.1:0-15419 GCA_004027635.1 Crocidura indochinensis
AAAAAAAAAAAAAAGAGCTAAATATTCTACTTTAAGCCATGGCAGACCCAATAAACACAACAAAATCCCACAAAAAATGACATCTAATTCCATGACAATCATCTCCCTCTAGGTCAATGAACTAAATGCACTAATTAAGAAATACAGAGTGACAAAATGGATCAAAATATTTAATCCAACATTCTACTGCCTGCAAGAAACACATCTGTATAGTCATAGAAATCATAGACTCAAAGTTGAAGATTAGAGGATAATCATTCAAGCAAACAACTCCCTTAAAAAGGCTGGAGTGACCATACTAATATCAGACAACACAAACTATAAGCTTAAAAAGATTATAAGAGACAGAAATGAATATATCTTAATAATAAAGAGATATGTACAACAGGAAGAAATCATACTCCTAAACATATATACACCAAGTGAAGGGCCAGCAAGATATTTAAGATGTTGTTGATAAATTTTAAGAAAGATATCAAAAAAACTCAATAATGGGGAATTTCAACATGAGTTTGTCACCCCTTGATAGGTCAACCAGGCTGAAACTCAACAAAGTTACATTGGCTCTGAAAGAAGAAATGGAATTATATATTATATATTATGTATTATATAAGTTATATTTATATAAATCATATCATATCATATATGTTACATGTTATATAATAATATATCATATTATTTATGTATAATAATTATAATTTACATGTAATATAATACTTCATGCAATATACCATATATGATTATAATCACAATTATATAATATTATATATAATGTATTATAAATAATTAAAATATATCATAAATATTAATATTTATAATATTCAAATATAACATGTGTTAGTTATATATAATGTATCATAAATATAATAAATTTTGTCATAAATATTTATTATACCTATATATTAGAAACATAATATTCATACATAATAAATAAATACTTATAACATTTATATATAACAAAACATATTTATATATATATAAATATATAGGGCTTTATATCCCCATAAAACTATACACATTCTTCTCCAATGTACATGGAACATTCTCCAAGGTAAACCACAATCTGACCCACAAAACTTGTCAACATATGGGGCTATAACGATAGCACAGTGGTAGGGTATTTGCCTTGCAGGCGGTTGACCCAGGACAGGCATGAGTTTGATTCCCAGCATCTCATGTGATCCCCCCCAGAGTCTGCCATGAGCGATTTCTGAGCTCAGAACCAGAAGTGACCTCTGATAGCTACCAGGTGTAGTCCAAAAACAAACAAATTAATTAATTAATTTAAAAAAAACATACCTACAGAAAAAGAAGATACAAATTATATCATCTACCTTCTCAGATCATCATGCTCTGAAATTAGAAGTGGGTTATAAACAGATACAGTGAAAGAACTTTAACACTTGGAAATTAAACAGCTTACTACTAAACAGTGAGTGGATTAGAGATCAAAGCAAAGAAAAAAATTAAGTATTCCTGGAAACACATAAAGGCACAAATTATCAGAATTTGTGGGACACAGCAAACGTGGTATTAAAAGGAAAATTTATAACCTTGCAAGCATTCATCAGGAAGAAAGAAAAGGGTCTACTTAAATAAGTTAATGAAACATCTTTAAAAATAGAAAAGAATCAACAAAATAAACCAGAAATAGGCATTTTTAAAGAAACAACAAAGATCATAGCAGAAATTAATGAATTGGAAGTCTACCCAAAAAATGTCTTAAAGACCAATGAAATCGAGTTGGTTTTTTGAAAAAATAAACAAAATCTAAAAACCATTAACAAGACTGACGAGAGAAAGTTAATAAACTGAATTAGAAATGAAAATGAGGAGATTACTACAAAAATAGAAAAATTCAAAGGGTAATCAAATATTACTTTGAGAATCTCTATGCCACAAAACAAGAGAACCTGGAAGCAATGGATAAATTCTTGAAATCCTATAAACTCCCAAAGTTGAACCAGAATAATCTGGCATGTCTGAACAGACTTATCATTATTGAGGTAAACAAAATGGTCATCAAAAGTGTTCCCCAAAACAAAAGACCAAACTCAGATGTATTCACTAGTAAATTGTTTCAAATCATTTAAGAGAACCTACTGCCGGTCCTCTTCAGGCTCTTCCAGGAATTTAAAGAAACAGAAATAATCTCAAATAGTTTTTACAAAGCTAACATCACATTGATACCAAAAACAGATAGAGAAACCACACACACACACACACACACACACACACACACACACACACACAGAACTACAGATCAATATTCTGGATTAACATAGATGCAAAGATCCTCAACAAAATTCTAACAAATAAGAACCAATGGCTCATTAAGAAGGTCATACACCATGACCAAGTAGGGTTCATCCCAGACATGGAAGGATGCTTTAACATATGCAAGTCAATCAGTGTAATACATCATAGCAATATAAGGAAAAAATTAAGCCATATATTCATACCAATAGATGCAGAGAAAGAGGTCCAGCACTTATTCATGATAAATACTCTCAGCAAGATCAGAATTGAAGGTACTATTCTCAATATGGTCAAGACCATTTAGGTCAAGCCCATGAGAAATATACTCAATGGTGAGAAACTAAAAATATTTTCCTCAAAGATCTGTCACAGTCAAGGTTGCCCTCTAATATATGTCACTTCTGTTCAACATTGTACTGAAATTACTTGTAATAGCAATTTGACAAAAAAAAAAAAGATCAATGACATCCAGATAAGAAAGGAAGTACTACTTACTATTTGAATATGACATGATACTATATGTAGAAAACCCTAAAGATTCTACCAAAAATCTTCTAGAAACAATATATTTGTATAGGAAAGTGGAAGGATACAACATTAACACTCACAAATCCGTGGCAACTTTATACACAAAGAATGAAAGAGAAGAAAAAGACAGTCAAAAACAAGCATATTCTCAATTGTGCTCAAAAAATCAAGTATCTTGTTGTTAACTTAACTAAGAGATGGAAGACTATAAAACACTGCTTCAAGAAATAAAAGAAGACACAAGGAAATAGAAACATATACCCTACTTGTGGATTAGGATAATTAACATAATTCAAATGAAAATACTTCCCAGAGCATTGTACAGATTTAATGCAATCCCTCCAAGGATACCTGTAAAATAAAAATACACTAGTGGTGAGACTGTACCCCATACACCGTGTTTCTAACCCCTTAGGAGGATAGGTCTGACAAAGCAGGTTAGCAGCAAATAAATAATACCAAGCTAGTCAGAAAAGTCATTGGAGTCAATCTGCTTTTTATCTCATGGTCTTGCTCAGACTTATGCTCCTTCTGCAACCACCAAAAGCCAGAAATTTTATCCAGAACCAAATCCACCAGTGTGGGGGAAGGTTCTGTAATCTGGGTAGATGTTACATACTAAAAGAAGTTACCAGTAAGAGGAAGTTGGGGAAACTTCCAGAAATTTTCTCTATTATCCAGAACCAAATTCACCAGTGTGGGGGAAGGTTTTGTAATTCAGGTAGATGTTACATACTAAAAGAAGTTACCAGTAAGAGGAAGTTGGGGAAACACCTTTGTTTAGGGTTCTTAACTAGTTTCACCTTACAGATACTCACTTTTAAAAGAAGTGGATCAAATACTCCTGAAACATAGGATCTAATTTTAGTATTAAAATCTTGCCCAGAAAATTAAAACAGTAGAACAGCTCATGGTCTATATCCTTCTGCCCTTTTTAGCAAGAAATTGCAGTTATAATTATTTCTTTGTATGGGGCAGAAAACTTAACATGGAAATAGACTAAAAGTTGTTTGGAAGAAAGAAGACTAGAGACAGGTAGTATTTTCTTTTCTACTTGCCCAAGTCCTCCAGGTCTTCTCAGAAACACACAAGTGAAGATTGCTTACAGGCTCCTTCACTGTCAATTGTCACAACCACTGCAATCAAGAGCGCCTCATTCCGTTTCCTATGGGTATCCAAATAGAAACTCTAATGAGAGTCCTTTGATCTAGAAAGGACTACCTACTTGTTTCTGCTGTTAAACTATAATCAAGGATAATATTAATCATCTTTGTAAGCATTGTTATCTACAAGGGATGCTAAGACAATAAATGTTGACTGAACATTTATTTATTCCCTGGCCCCTAAGTAGAAAATGTTTGTACTTAAAAATAAGACTGAGAAGCTAGAGAAATATTATAGGGATGAGGCACTTGCCTTGCAGGCAAGCTCCTACTCCACCACCACTGTCTGTCTTTGTTTCCCAGAACTATAGGTGGTCTTCCAAGCACTAGCAGGAACTACACAACATGGGGGTAGCCCTTGAGAACTGCCAGGTCTCTTTCTGAAGTACAGAATCAGAAATGCCCCTGAGCACTGGGTATGGTTCACACCCCCCAAAACAAACCTATTTTATAAGCAATTATTATTTCTCTAAGATTACAGACTTCTTTTCTTCCTAAAATAAAACATTATATATATATCATATATATGGCTTGTATATATATATATATATATATATATATATATATATATATATATATATATATATATATATCAAAGGTTCAGGATAAGCCTTCCAAAGCTGTACCATAAAAGTCATGGCACAAATTTCTTGCCAAATTGACAGCTGGTTACTTTGGGGTTTTTTGTTGTTTTACTTTTTAAATATAAATTACTTTATTTAAAGACCATGTATCACATAATTAATCCATGATATATTTATTTCCAGGTAAGTGGGAAAAAATCATTAAAGAAAAGAAGAAAAGGGACCGGAGAGATAGCACAGCAAAGTTTGTCTTGTAAGCAGCCGACCCAGGGCCTAAGGTGGATGGTTCAAATCCCAGCGTACCATATGGTCCCCCGTGCCTGCCAAGAGCTATTTCTCAGCAGATATCCAGGAATAACCCCTGTGCACCGCCGGGTGTGCCCCCCACAAAAGAAAAAAGAAAAAAGGAAAAAGTATAGAGTACAACTTCAAGAAAATTTGAGAAAATTATGGTATCTCACAATGAAGCCATTAAGTATCATTATCAGAAAGAAGATTTAGGAAGCTCTTGTTAGCTGATCATTTTGTTATTTCTTTTGTTTCTGAACATTAGGTGTCTTCAGATACACACTGACATCTAGATTGATGTATTCCTTACAGGGATGACAGTAATAAAAAAATGGGACTGTCACATGGCTGCATTCTTTGTTTTTCTGATATTGAAGCTTCCATGGGATGTCTTTTCAGTTGTCAGGGCTTCAGCAAGTTCAAGAAGATTGGGGGTGGGAGGTGCCCACACTCTCTCAAAAAAGGTCCTGGTAGTGTCAGCCCAAATATCAGTATTACTGTATTATTTTTTTGTCAGACTGATGTCTCTGTACAGAGCAGTAGATGAATAGAGAAGCTATGCCACAGGCAAAGTAACAATGTTGGGTGATGGATACAATAGTGTGGCTTTGGCAGGGGTGGAACTTGGCCCAGCCTCTCCTCCCAGGATTGCCGGCTTTCAGTGGCTTGTGTACCCATAATTTTACATGGCTTGTTTTACATCTCTTTCAAAAGCAGAATGAGTCTATGGAGCAGGCCAAATGCAGACATGTTGACGGCATTTGTGGTTTCAGCTGGCAATTAGGTTATTTTGAACTAAAGGTTATCAGGGTCTAAGAGGCATAAAAGAGCTATATGATACCCCCAACTCCTTTACTGCCTCAAGAACAGTGTACTGTCAGAGAAGGAGGAATCTCTCATTGAAGGTGACTATGAAGAACATGAAAGTGTTATGACACTATAGGGGTGGGGGATGGATTCAGCATAGTTTGTGTGTTCAAAACCCCAGTTTCATTCTATGCCTCATATAGAAAACGTTCACCCAGCATTAGCTCTTCCTGTCTCCCTGTAAATGGTCTTCCTGTCCTTACAGATCCCAAACTCCCATGCCCTTTTTCTCTAACCAGGAAATCACATAGGCTTTTTTTGTACATTTCAGCATCTATCTTGAGGCCCCTGTGTCTGACATCATGTTCTTCTCTTGTTAATCTGTTTTATGTCCGTTGCAGAACAAGTCAGTAGAGTCAAGAAGAGGCGGGGGGGGGGGGGGGATTTTCTCCTCCTTCATGGAGCCTCATCGAATATTAAGGGAATACAGTCATTTTGGCCTTGAACTCATATTTGGAGACTAAGAGCAGGAACCATGATGGAGTCCTCCCAAAACAGTTCTTTAGTGTCTCTGCCAAAGACAGATCCCAGATGGAAATGATTCTTTTAAATTAATCCAAATCCTGGAAGCACATAAAGGCCAGCTGAAAGATTGCACACCCACCTCTGGTTAATTGCCTGTAAAGTTTAACAAGTTAATAAAAATGGTGAAATATTTATAATGCAAGCCCTTTATTTCTCCCTCATACACATTTTGTAAGTTTTTGAAAAATAGGCAGAAAAATGTTGTCCTCTTACAGTCACCTTTCCTTTATCAATAAATGAGGTGAAAATTCAATCCACCTTTTAGAGAGATCCCAGAAGAGGCACAAACTGCTTCATGACAATTTAATCAAGCTCTATTTAGTAAGCTCTGATGCATTCTGAGAATTCCAAAGAAGAAATCACAATAGACTCAACACTGAGAAGTTATTTCAAGGGACGGAATTGAGAAAATGCTATAACTGCTCCTCCTTAACTTTGGTCTCTATACCTAAACATTCTGGATGTGGGCCAGAAACTACTTAACAGTGAGCACTGAAAAGAATTTGTATTGACATAGATTATAGCAGACTTAGTTTAAATCCTACCTGCCAGTTTTCTTCTTTGTCTTCTTAGACTTTTTATAATAGAGAAAATTTTTAATGTTTTTCTCCCCTATTAAATTTTTGAGGCACTGTGAATTACAAAATTCTTAATGATAGATTTTATGTATACAGCATTCAAATTCGTGCCCAACACCAATACCATTGTCCCTCCACTAATGTCCCAGGGCCTCATCCCAGCCCCTAAACTTCCATTTTCTTTCTTTTATTTTGGGAGGGGGGGCAGGTCACACCCGGTAGTGCTCAGGGGTTACTCCTGGCTCTATGTTCAGAAATCGATTCTGGCAGGCTCAGGGAACCATATGGGATGTCGGAATTCGATCCACCGACCTTCTGCATGCAAGGCAAACGCCTTAACTCCTTGCTATCTCTCCGGTCCCAAACCTCCATTTTCTTGGTACTCACTTCCTTAGACCTACTTCAGGTTCTATTGTCATTGACTACTTGTTATTCCCTTCCTTGTTTCTATAGTATCTCATATATGAGAGTTTATTCAAGGGGAGTCCTCTGAGGAATGCTCAGATCATACCAAAAAACTTTGCATTATTTGAGTAATGTGCAATCACAGCTTTTCTTCTTCTTTTTTATTTTAAAGAGTCAGAATTTTTTTATTCCTAGATATTTGTGAACTATTGATTATTGAAAAGGAACGAAATAAACTGATTGATCTTGATAAATAAACAATTCAGGGCATTCCATATGGTCCCCCAAGCAGGAGCTATTTCTGAACACATAACCAGGAGTAACCCCTGAGCATCACTGGATGTGACCAAAAAAAAAATCTAGCAATACCACCCCTAGGAACACAAAAACAATATAAAGGTGCTCTCTGTACCCTATTATCACAGCTCTATACAATAGCCAAAATCTGGGAACAACACAGGTGCCTAACAACAGATATGGGTTAAATAAACTATGGTACATTTATACAATGGAATACTATGAAGTTGTTAGGAAAAATTAATTCGTGAAATTTGCCTATGCATGGATAGACATGGAAACTATTATGCTGAATGAAATGAGTCAGAGGGAGACAGATATAAATAGAATTGTCTCACTTATCTGTGGGACATAAAAAAATAAAAAACAGTCTGGGAATCATATTCAGAGATAATAGAGCTAAATGCTGGGAGGACAGTTTATACCATAAAGCTTGCCACAAAGTGTAGTGCTTGTAGTTGAGAGCATCAACCACAATAACAACTATCATGATAATGATAGTGAGGGAGAGAGGCCAAATGTCTCTCTGAGAGACTAACAGGGGTTTAGGGTGCTAAAGGGAAATGGAATTGGCGGCAGGAAAATTGCACTGGTGAAGGAAGGTGTACATTCTGTGACTGAACCCGAAGTATGAAAATTTTATAACCATGGTGTTTAAATATAGAAATTAAGTTAAAAATGCAGGTGAGAGCATAATGCAGAGAGCTCCAAAGAAATGATGCTAAAGGAAGGTAGCAGAAAACATTTTCTCTGACAGAGCAAAACCCAGGAGCAAAGATGAGGAATGTCACTGTACCTCATTTTACACAGGTGAGAGCAAGACCAAGCTCTACACACCATTTGGGAAGAGGTGATGGCTACCAGGGCTGGAGAACTGCTGTACATGTAGAGTTCCTGGGTTAAATTCCTAGTACCACATGATCTACCTACCCCATTCTCCACAGCACACTAGAAGTAGCTCCTAAATACCCAAAGTAAAAACAAAACAACCTATTTTTTAAAGTCAATTTAAAAATGTGCCTTAATCAACCAAATCACTGGGTTTGCACCTCTGTATGTCAAACAACCCTAAGAATTTCTCGTTTTCTCATTTTAATGCTGAGGATAAGCAAAAGCTGTTTTACTAATTGAAAATTTCATCTTTCTCTCTTTTTTTTTTAAGCTAGGCTTCCAAGTAGAAGACATTTCCAAGGGAAACCAAATCATTTCCTCAAGATAGTAGTTATCAGAAGTGCTTGGAAGAGTTTTAAGTCTAAGTCTTTCCCTTCAGCAGGGAACAGCTCAATTTTGAGACTCAAAGTCTCAGCAGAACCATCTACAAAGTAAACCACTTTTGGTGCTGGAGGCAAAGGGCCTCATTCTGTCTCAATGCTTGTTCAGAAAAGTAGAGCTCTGGGATCAGGCCTTCAGAAACACTCCACAAATTCATACCAGGAAGTTGAAATGTTCCCACAAAAACAAAAGAGCACATTTCTTAGAATTTCCTTCTGGCTGTTTTGCTTTACTCAACAAATAAATTAAAACCTATTTTAGAGGGGCCAGGGTGATAGCACAAGAGAAGGATGTTTGCCTTGCATGTGGCAGATCCAGGACAGACCTGGGTTCGATTCCCAGCGTCCCATATGGTCCCCTGAGCCAGGAGCGATTTCTGAGAGCATAGCCAGGATTAACCCCTGAGTGTCACCGGCTGTGGCCCCCCCCAAAAAAAATGCACAACTATTTGGGGGGACCTCCCAAGTACCTCTCAAGGGGTCTTAGGGTCAGCAAATACTCAGCTGATTGGTCAGACCAAGTTCACAAGGCAATACCCCAACAGTGCTGGGGGTGGAAGTATGCAATATTGGGGTTGAACTCAGATCTTTCTATTGCAACACATGCATCACTATATTCATTATATTTCCTAGCATTTCTTATATTGATGCAGTTTGTAACACTATTGAAATAATATTTAGAAGGGAGTTTTACAGAACATTGGGTAAGTAGCTAAGTTTTCATTATGGAAAGCATTCTTAATTACTAGCCGGAATATGGGCTTGTTTCACTTGACTTCTCAGAGAAATTTAAAAAGTAGACAAGGACCTGAAACTAATACAATTCTTTTTTGTGTTTCTGAATCCTCAGAATTTATCTAACATGGAGAATATGTAAAACCTGAGGTTCAGAGGATGAGCAAGCAGAAAGGAGGTTGACTGGGGAATGAACACAGGCAAGAGGAAAATAAATTAGTATTGTTTAAGTTTTGTTTTAGACCTATTTTGACTTCTTATAATATACAGGGTGGCAAGCACCTCCAAATAACCAAAAATCAGGTTCAATGAGCAATGTTCCCAATTAGCTTCTGGTATACTCTTGTAGCAAAAACCTCCCTGCGCAGACTGTACTGCAACCACAGGGTAGGGAACACTGGATATAAACATGAAACCAAGCCTTCTTGAGTGTCAGAATCCCCTTCCCCCAGAAATGTGTATGAAACACATGTTTCTTGTTCGTTCTAGAGTCTGCAGGCTAATGCAAACACAGCTGTCTGATTTATAAGTGCATGTTTATAGTTAAGTGATGAGCTCTGGTTTTTCATTATCTTGGATTGACTCTTCTATATTTGAGACAACATTAGAGTACAGGTTATCAAATGGGCAGTATCTCCTGAGAGCAGGTGTAAAATCAGAAAAGAGTGGAATGGCTTATTAGTAAATTGGAACCAAATGGACAGATAGTGAGTGGTCAGTGTCTGTCTGCATCTCAGTTTCTCATCCACAAAGGCAACCAGAGAAGTGCCTCAGAGGTTGTATTTTCTGAAAAAAAAAATTAAAATTCACGGTTTTTCAATGTATGTCAGCATTAAGATTTATTGCAATACACACAGCACTTCTACAAACAAGAGAAAACCAAGGGGGAAACACTTAATAATCTGCTATTTAAGCATTCCAAAAGAACGGTAGGAAATGTCTGTTAGAAGAATCACTATTTTCTTCAAATAGTTTCTAGATGATATAGGTCATTTCTATAAAACAAAAGCCAAGATCTAATTCAGATATAATTTCCTCAAAGGTGGGTCTTTACTTTTCTTGGAGGCAGTCAAGAAGGTAAATAAAAAGGCTAAGGGAGGAATGAAATGAACTAGATTCTAGTCTAGAGAGTTTGAATTTGGATCTTTCCAGCCCTGAGTATTTGAGTTTATTGCCTTTCCTAGATAAACTTGATCTCCTCACTCCAAAGTGCACTTTGGATGTTTGCTTTTCTTGTTTATATCTATCAGAAACACTGGAAACCACGTAACTGATAAATCAGTCTGTTACACCAGTACTAATAGGACTTATTGGCGTATTGTGATCACAGCACCTTAATGTACTTGCCTTCTGCTCTTCCCCTCAAATTAATGGTTTAGCATGCCCCACAGCCTGAATAAATAAAATTGCTTTACTAAATTTCATGTGGAGAATAGGCCTAAGAAAATTTCAGACTGAGTGCTCAGCTACTCCTGGCACCTACGCATCACTCATCTTGTACAGGAGCTGCACAAAGCGTAGCTATGTAGCTCCTTTAGGTCACTAGCTCAGAAGCTGCTGCAAGAGTAGTTACTTGGAGTCAAATATTTTAACCTAACCGGTTAAAGGCTAGGAAATATTTCCTGTACTAAATAAATCAAACCACTGTCTCACAGACAAATCCTCCCCCCCCAAATAAAATGAATATTCTGAAAAAAATAAATTAATCCTCTAGTATTAGAATGTCCTGTACTGCCTGGGCCCATGTGTTATTCTGAAGTCCCAGAAAGCATAAGGTTCCTCTGCTTTGAACTAACTGAACACCCTATAGTGCTCTAGTGGTATCTCTCAGAAGCCTGGGTTCTTTCAGAAACAACTGCTCTTCTTAAGACTATGTCTGCAGGGAGATTTCTGCGGTGAATCAATAAAATAGTGTTGAGAAAATGAATCGGTTTGTTTGTACTCATCCCAGAGAAACCTCAGTGGCTTAGACTGGCCTACATTTTATGTTTTGTGTGAAAATACTTCAAAACCTGTGCTGCCCAGCTCTCAGTGGTGATTGTCAGAATCTATAAGTACCTGTGGACTGTGACTGTTCTTCCACAGTCTCTCAGCTGAAGGGCATTTATTCACTGTTTTGCAAGTTAGTTGAACCAAATTAATTTAATACTTTCCTGTTCCATGCAGATTTTGTGTAAACTTCCCGAGCTTTTCCTTTCTTTAAAAAAATTTGTAGGGAAAGAGAGCTAGATAGCATAGTAGTAGGGTATCTGCCTCGTATGCTGCCGACCCAGGATAGACCCAGGTTTGACTCTGGCATCACATATGGTTCCCTCAGTCTGCCAGGGGAGATTTCTGAGTGCAGAGTGAGAAGTAAACCCTGAGTGCTGCCGGGTGTGGCCCCCAAACAAACAAAAAATTGGAGCAAGGGTACCTGGTAGTGTTCAAGGGTTACTCTTGGTTTGCATTCAGAAATCACTCCCAGCAGTGCTCAGGGGAACCAATTTGGATTATAGAGATCAACCCAGGTTGGCTGTGTACAAGGCAAATTCCTTACATGCAGTATTGTCATTCCAGCCCCATCTTCAAGAGGGTTAAAAAAAGGAGGTGTTACACCTATTTGGAGAAATTTAAAAGAACAAAGCCAATTTAAATATATGCAGTCATGTAATTTATTTAACACCTAAAAATAAAACTCCATAAAGTATGCTTCAAAACAATGAACTCTCATTCTTTTGTTATAAAAATAATCTTATGACATTCAAAATTTTATGTATGTCGAGACATTCCACAATGATTATTTTATTTTATTTGTTTTTTGAGTCATGTCTGGCAGTACCTGGGGGTTATTCCTGGCTGTGTGCTCAGAAATTGCTCCTGGTGGGACCCAGGAGATAGCATGGAGGTAAGGCGTTTGCCTTTCATGCAAAAGGTCATCGGTTCGAATCCTGGTGCCCCATATGGTCCCCCGTGCCTGCCAGGAGCAATTTCTGAGCATGGAGCCAGGAGTAACCCCTGAGCACTGCTGGGTGTGACCCCCCCCCAAAAAAAAGAAAGAAATTGCTCTTGGCAGGCTCGGGGACCATATGTGATGCTGGGATTTGAACCATTCTATTCGTTCTAGGTCAGCTGCATGCAAGGCAAATGCCTTATTGCTGTGCTATCTCTCTGGTCCCTAATAATTTAATTTCTTTAAGTACCATGATTGCAAACATGTTTGTAATTGGGTTTCAGCCATAAATGTACCCCCTTCACCAATGTAACTTTCCCACTACCAATGTTCCCATTTCCCTCCTCACCCAGCCCCTACATGTCTTCAGGCATTGCATATCTCTCTCTCTCTCTCTCTCTCTCTCTCTCTCTCTCTCTCTCTCTCATAGTCCTGGTAGTTGTTAGTAGTTATTTCTCTAACTACACTTACCAGTCTTGTGATAATCTTCAGTTCATGGATTGGTTCTTCTGGCCCTCATCTGTTACTATACATCTATTACTATACTGTCTTATTTTTCTTATTTCCCACAGTTGAATGAGACTATTCTGTTTATCTCTCTTTCTCTATGACTTATTTCACTCAAAATAATAGTCTCCATATCCATCCAGTTATAGGCAAATTTCATGATTTCATTTTTTCCTTAACAGCTGAAGTGTATTCCAGTGTGATACATCTAATTTTTTAGCCACTCATCTGTTGTAGGGCATCTGGACTGTTTAAGATTTTGGCTATTGTATAAAGCACTGCTATGAACATACAAGTGCATAGGGCATTATTAATTGTGATTTTGTGGTTTTAGGGTATATCACTAGTAGTGATATTGCTGGACCATATGGGAGATTAATATCCAGTTTTTTTTAAGGAACATTCATTTTGCTTTCCAGAAATGTTGGACTAGACTGAATTCCCACCAGCAGTGAATGAGAGTTCCTTTCTTTCACATCCAAGCCAGCAGTGATTATTCTTGTTCTTTGTGATGTGTGCCAATCTCTGTGGTATGAGATGATGATATCTCTGTTGATTTTATTTGCATCTCCCTGATGTCTAGTGATGTGGAGCATTTTTTCCATGTTCCTTTTGGCCATCCGTATTTCTTCCTCTTTGAGGAAAAGTCTGTTCATTACTTCTTCCCATTTTTTTAGCGGAATTTGATGTTTTTTTCTTGTTAAGTTCTGTGACTACCTTGTATATCTTAGATATTAGTCCCTTATCTAATGGGTATTGGGTGAATAGTTTCTCTCATTCCATTTTTTTTTATTCTAGTAAATTCTTCCTTTGAAGTGCAGAAGCTTCTAAGTTTGTTGTAATCTCATTTGTTTATCTCTGCTTCCTCTTATTTGGACATTCTTGAAGATGTCTTTAGTCACAATGTCATGGGTTGTTTTTGTCTATGCTTTCTTTTATTTACCTTATAGGTTCAAGTCTGATATCAAGGTCCTTAATCCATTTTGTTCACATTTTTGCATGAGGCTGACCAGTTGTCCCAGTATCACTTGTTGAAGAGGCTTTCCTTACTCCATTTTTTTGTTTCTTGCCCTTTTATCATACTGATTTATGTCTGGGGTCATTCTCTGAATACTCAAGTCTATTTCATTGAGGGCCTATCTTTATTCTAGTACCATGCTGCCACAGTCCAGCTGATTCAGGCAGCTGAGAGGTGCTTTAGGGTTACTCAGTAGGTGGAGTTACTCTGTAAGGAGTTGGTGAAGAGTGGTAGTCGGAGACCAGGCATACTCAAGAACTGTTAGAACTAAGCCCATCTATTCAAAAATTTTCTTTCATACTTAAGCCAAAAATAATCAATAGCAGAAACTTGCAGTAAATCAAGCATGCCATGATTTTTAGCTACGGGATTAGACATTATGCATTAGCACAATCATTTGACAGACATCTAGACATTATATGTATTCTGTAAATTCTTTGTACTATTATCATCAGTTTCATTTACACTAAACAAAAATCAGAAAATACTTATTCTTTCCCCTTGAATATCATTTTTATTAGTAAACTATTAATCAACAAAATATAAGCCCATTGTCTATTAATGCTAAACTAAGGAATTGTTATAACAGGGAGCAGATGTAATTCTTATAAAGGCCAAACATTCTTGTAACCTACATATTACTAAGTAACCTGCCAAAAATATTGCTAAAGATACAACCAGCTTGGAAAAAATATTGTTGTATATTCTACCAGAAGCTTAGGGTTAAGTAGGGTGTGTTGCAGCAATTCTCGTATGACTACAAGGAAAAAATGCACACAGTTCTTCATGTACTTGGCATTATTAATTCTCATTATTCATTAATGATTAATAAGCGCATTGTGCTATCCTGCCAAATACTAACCTAGAGCACAAATGGTCTTTTATCATCAGTTTCTGCCAGGACCTTCACCACCTTTTTAGGGTGAAGGTTAGATCTGTACCACAGCAGTCCTGCTGATAATCAGCTGTCATACCATAGGCTATGGCATTATGCTGTTTTAAAGATTATTGCGATTTAAAATTGGGGGAAATGATGCTTCCCATCAATTTATTCCTAAGGATTACTTTAACCAATTTGGGGGTATTTTTCCAAATGAATTTCAGGAGTGTATGATCCACTCCTTTGAAGAATATCATGGGCATCCTTAGAGGGATTGCATTAAATCTGTATAATGCTTTGGGGAGCATTGCAATTTTAATGTTGTTAATCATCTTTTTTTTTGTCCCCAATTTCCAATCCAGACCAGGCAAGGGTCTGGGTTGAAGTGTATATAGGGTGCGTTTGCTGTACCTCCTTTTTCTATACAGTCCGTGTGAGGAACACAGCCTGTGGTAAGAATTGAAAGGCCTTATTTTTTGTTCCTTTTTTTTTAATTTAAGCGTTTTGATTACATATGTGTTTGTGATTTCGGTCATGTAAAGAACACCCCCTTCAACAGTGCAACATTCCCACCCCCAATGTCCC
>PVKC010028480.1:0-15460 GCA_004027635.1 Crocidura indochinensis
TTTTATTTTTGGGTCACACCCGGCAGTGCTCAGGGGTTACTCCTGGTTCCATGCTCAGAAATTGCTCCTGGCAGGCACAGGGGACCATATGGGGCACCAGGATTAGAACCGATGACATTTTGCATGAAAGGCAAACGCCTTACCTCCATGCTATCTCCTGGGCCCCAAGGTTAGGCTTTTTTAAATTTTTTTATATTTATTAATTTTTCTTATCAGCTATTAATTAAAAAGACTGTTCTTTTTTGCTGAATGGTATTGATTCGCTTGTCAAAAGTTACATGGCTATGTGAAAGTTATTTAATATATACAAATTCTTAATTTGTTTGGTTTATATATCAGTCTTTAAGCAACACCACAGTATTTTAAATAATGTATTATTTTTAAAAATAAGTTTTAAAATCAAAATGAGTATGACCTTCAAATTTGCTCCTCTTTTTTCAAGCATTTTTGTAATTTAATATCCCCTGAAATTCCATATAAATTCTCTGATGTTTTGTTTTGCTACTTAGCAAAAATATCATTGAGGTTTTAATATGAATTGCATTACAATGAGTTGGTTGTTTGGGTCAAATTTATACCATAGTAATAAATGTTTCATTCGATTAATATAGTAAAACATATTGCTATATTATTAAATATTAAAAATATTTAGTATTTCTAGAGTTTTTATTGTTTCAATGTTTTATTTTTGTTTTTTTCCTAAGAATTTTATTTATTATTATCCTTCCATAGACTGACCATTCTTTCTAAGTAACATTTAATGAATTCTGGTACTTACCTGCAAATTAGAAACAGGTCATATGAATTATATTCTCAATTTATGTAAAAGATGGGTACTCATTACAAAGTATTATAAATGAGGTTATTCTTGTAGTGTGCCATCAGAAAACACAGGGCAATTATATTTATCCCAATTTAAAATGCTTGGCATTACATCTTGATGAAACTTTAAAAGAAAACATGTGACTGAATAAAGACGGTTAGGGCTAGAAAGAAAGTAACAAGTGAAAATATCAGCCTCTGAACAAGCAATTAGAGATTTGAAACAGTGTGATATGTATAGAAAAAATCAAGCAGTTTTATTTTCTCTAATCGTGGAAATGTTAAGTTGTGAAGAAAGTCATCTAGAAAGGGGCTACAAAAGACAGAATCAAAGATTTCTCAAAGTTCTATTATTAAAATTCAGGTTGTGACCAAATTAAAAAATCCTCTCCTAATACTGCCTTCTCTCTAAGTGTTAGCTACCTAATGTTATGGTCTTAATTTATATAGATGTTTTTTTCTTCCTGGCTTACCTGCCTAGCACATAGAGAGAGGTTTATCAAACCTCTTTTAATTAGCTATACATTTTTAAATAGATAAATTTCACATTAACATGGAGCCTAATGAAGATAATTTTGTGCATATTTATCTGATAGTTGAGTTAATTTAGATGAAGAAAAGGAGAGCAGCAGGAAAGGTTCAGGGAAAAACAAAGAGATAGGGAGCTAGGTCAGCAAAACAAACTCTAGAAATAAATGAAACAGTCCCAAAGGTGCTTTTTTTCATATATTGTGAAAATGTGCTCTGAATAAAGCATGGAGAAAGTGTGAAATACTAAACACTGGCAAATATTTGCTGAAATCTGAAATATTTATGTATGCAAAATTGAATATCAATTAATCACATAATTTCACTTAAGTAATACACAGTCAGAGGGAATTCAGAGAAGACAGAATAAAAACTGCTGTAAATTGTTGAGATGCTTGCAAAGATGTGAAGTGCTAAAAGTAGAGTGTTTTTTTTCAGATAGTCTACCTAACTGAAGGCAACATGTTCCTTAGACAAAGACCTATCTGTTTTTCTGACCTCCCATTGCAAGCCTACTCTGATGCAGTCTTAAGCGCACCTTTCTCATTTCTATCCATCACCACCTACTGCATACTGTGAGTATTTTAATTTTTTCTTTGTTTTAACAAGACAAAAATCACTTTTGGAAGAGAGCTTTCTTAAGAATTTCAGAGTACATTATTAATCTTTGGTGGATCAGCACAAAATAAAGTTTTTCTACTTCATATTTATTTAAACAAAGAAAATGTACAAAATTATTCAAGGTGAGAACAGCCATCTTCAACCTTTTGTATGTCAGCAATGTAAATTTTTATGGAATGACCTTGAACAGAAGAAGAGTCAGCTCTATATATTAGTTATATATTAATACACATAACACATAATTATATTATAATTTAATATAATTTAATTGATTAGCATATATTAATATATTAGGACTGTGTAAAATTTCCAGGAAAAAGAAAAAGTAAAAAGAGCCCTTATAATGTAAACTTCTTGGTATCCACCATTTTAAAAATCAGATAGTATTTGAAAACATAGTGTTATCTCTTCTAGGGAATTTTAAACAAGGAGGGAGAAAATAGATATCCTAAAATAACCTGACTGCATAGCATATTATAATATTTAAAGTTTAATCATTTGTATATTAAGTATATTTCATCATGGTATTATCATTTCAATGACATTGAAGGAATGATTTGTTAATATAAATTAAATAAATTATGCTATTGTACCAAGAACTCAAATTTTTGGCATATAGTCTTCACAACCAGAAAATAAATAATAGAATACAGTCAAAATGGACACAACCAACATTAATGCCAGATATGTTATTGATAGCATTAGCCAATATTAACACACATTTTGAAATGTCACAGGTGAAAAACAGTATGGAAAGATGACAGGAGTGGCCTCCTTTCCAAAACAAATACACCAGTCATGACAGATGCTTTCAGAGACCATAAACTGTTTCTAAATATTAAAATTTCTAATGATCCATTTTCCCCAAGAACACAAGAGCTAAGAGCACAGCACAACTATTGATACCTAACACTCTTACTGGTACAGAAATTCATAAATAATCTTCATTAGGGTTGGATAAATGATCAGTGTTTTGATACACTCATTTTGCCTGCAGGAATCCCAAATTTTTATCCTAATACAACACAGTTCCCCATGCATTGACCTCTAAGCTGACCTCTAAGCTGAGATAAGTAGCCAATGAACTCTCTTGTGTGGAACTCACCTTCTTCTAAAATTACAGTTATAAATACATTTTCAGAAACTTAACATAAAATAATTTCAGCTTAAAAGGACTGAACTTGGGGCCCGGGAGATAGCATGGAGCTTTGCCTTTCATGCAAAAGGTCATCGGTTCGAATCCTGGTGCCCCATATGGTCTCCCTTGCCTGCCAGGAGCAATTTCTGAGCATGGAGCCAGGAGTAACCCCTGAGCACTGCCGGGTGAGACCCAAAAACCAAAAAAAAAAAAAAAAAAAAGGACTGAACTTTTTATTCTTTGGATGGGGCCAGCTCCATAGACTCACTTTATAGTCAAATGGGTTGTAAACCAAGCCATAAAAAACTGTGGGTACATAGACCACGAAGAGGAAAGCTGGCCATCTTGAGAGGAGAGATAGGTCAACCCTCTCACCCTGCCAAAGTCAGGCCTGCTACATCCATTACCCAGAATCACCACTTTGCCTCTGGCCCTGCCTCACTACTCTAAGGATTCTCTTCTGAGACTCCAATATGACCAAACTTTATGTACTGATATTTGGGTAATATCACTAGGACTTTTTTGATGTGAATGAAGGCACCCTATCTCTAATTTTTGCTTCTTCTGGGATGTCTGGCAGCTGAAAATACACCCCACAAAAACTGTAGCATCAGTAACAGTGATTTGAATTCCTGGAAAAATTATTTGTTTGATGCTATAATTCCTTTGGTAACATACACATTTAAGAGAAAAAAGCTAACAACATGAGCTTACTAAACCTTCTGTTATTGTATTAATGATTTCTTTGACAATATAATAATTTTCAAAAATCAGCTTGACTGTAATTCCTTTTTCTCTATTTTATTTTCTCTAAACTTTTTTCTTTTTCTTTTTTGTTTTGTTCTCTCTTCTTTTTTAAATAACTTTTATCTCACTTACCTGGAAATAAATATGCTATTGTCAACTATGTCAACTATGTGATGGAGTTTCTTTCAGTAAAGTAAAAAAAAAAAAACAAGAGCTTATTTTATGTTGGTTTTATCTGTTCCTGCTTTATTTCTTTATAGTTCACATATAAGTTAAATCACCTTGCATTAGTCTTTATCATTGTGTAGCAAAGGCCAGAATTTCATCTTTTTCTCATGGTTGAAGAATATCCAATTTTGTATATGTGTATATACATATATATGCCATATCTCTTTACCCATTTATTCATGATGGGCCATAATTAAGTTGATTCTATATACAGCTATCATTATCTATGCTGCAATGAAATAAGGGTGTATATTTTAAATTAGTGCATATAAAGGAAATATTTGATAGACTTCACAGATAATCATGTTAAAAGAATGGAGAAAGGAAGTTTAACCTTGTTTCAGTCACCAATTACCATAAAAGTTGTACCAGATACCATAATATTCTACACAAAATATTAACATATTTAGTTTTAAGAATGAAAACATAGATGCCAGCGAAACAGTATAACAGGTAAAGCATCACATGTGCTAATTTAGGTCCAATCCTTGACACCATTTATGGTCCATGGACACTGACAGAAATGATCCCTCAGAACAGAACTAAGAAAATCCTGATCACAGTCAGGTCTGCCCCCAAAATAAAGTAGAAACTGTAAAGACTGAAAACTTTTTTTTATAGAGTTTTGTGCATCCAGTGACACTTTAGATTTTGTAAATAAAACATGTTATGTTTGTTGGGGAAATAGTACAGTGAGTACTGTGTTTGCCCAGCAAGCTGACATGGGTTTGATTCCCAGCACCACAAATGATCTTTTGATACTGGTCAGAAGTTATCCTTGAGCACAGAGGAATAAAACCCAAGTATTTCTTAGAGTGGCTCAAAAACATAAAAAGCAATTAAAAACCCACTAACATAAAAACAAAATAAAACACTTTATGGAAAATTATTAAACATTTAGAATTTTTCCATAGCAACAAATTGCATAACTTAAACAAGTATTACATTTATTTCGTTTTTGTTTTGGGTTCATACTAAGTAATGTTCAGGGGATATTTCTGGCTCTGAACTTCGTAATAACCCTTTTCAGGTTTAAGGGGAGCATATGGAATGCCAGGGATTGAACCTGGGTTGGCCTTGTGCAAAGCAAAAGCCCTACCCACAGGACCATTGCTTCATTGCTTCTATTATATATATATATATATATATATATATATATATATATATATATATATATATATATATATATATGAACATCTTAAGATATTTTCTTGCCTATTTTTATTAAATTAGTAGTAATACAAATAACAATAGGTGATATTTTTTCTTTTACAGATATTTGGCTGAGGAAATTTTGTATCACATTTTATAAAATATTTATGCTAATAATGCAAAATACCATTGTCATTCCTATTTTATAGAGAGCTAAATAAACTCTAGTTCAAAATAATTAGCAAATCTAATTAAGTAAGCAATTTGGATTATATTTACTGCTAATTACTTTTCATAATTTTTTTCTTATTTTATTTTTATGTCTTTAAGCATTTTGCTGTGTGTGCTAGAAATAAAATAACTTATGAACATGTGACCTATGCAGAAGCGTAAAGTTTCAGACTTAGAAAGTCTCATATACACTGAACGCTCTGCTGTCAATCCCATGAATTTCTGAATTAT
This sequence comes from Crocidura indochinensis, assembly GCA_004027635.1. NCBI lineage: Eukaryota > Metazoa > Chordata > Mammalia > Eulipotyphla > Soricidae > Crocidura > Crocidura indochinensis. Next base: position 5,699 of record PVKC010028480.1, read on the forward strand.
TTTTTGTTCATGAAATAACTATATTTTTTGTTTTGGGTTACACCCAGTGGAGCTCAGAAATCACTCCTAGAAAGCTCAGGGAACCATATGGAATGCTGGGGATCAAACCTAGCTTGGCCACATGCAATGCTTTTGCTCTACCTGCTATGCTAATTTCTCTGGCTCAATAATTATGGTTTTTAAATTTTACTAGATACTGTAAATTATATAGCAAATCTTGTCTGGGCGGCTCCACTTGTTTTGCATCACTGCTCTCTTTTCTCTAATTACAGCTTGGTTGAAACAAAGGGATAAACTGGCAAGAAATAAAAGTGTTGAAGAAAGGCTAGTCAATTGTTCCTCTACAAAAACCACAACCTACGTAGTTTCTCAGTAACTCCTCTATAAAAATTTCCTCAAATTATACTGTTTGAATGTGCAGCTGTTTTCTTCAGAGACTCTGATTGATATATAGCTACTTAAATAAAATATATGATCATATCAAAGAAACTGAAACAGCTTAGAATTGGAAAGGTCATAGTTTATTGAAAGACAAGTTGAATTTCCACCTTTATTCTATCTTATGAATCTTCAATCTAAAGACAACCAGAAATCAACTTAGGTAAGTTGAGTGGGTGCTAGCTCAGAAAAACAAAGTCATTAGAGAAAGTAGAAGTAACTAACTCAAGGATTCCAGCACCAATTCTCTTGTCATGAAGCTTGAATCAAGTATATGCTTACCAAGTGAACAGGGTGGAAGTAAAATTATGAAATTTTGTTAGCAGACTGACTAGTTCAGTCTGACAAATTACTTTCTTAGGCAAGCTCTAAAGGTTTGAAATAAAGATCTTAGTTGTGTGAATATGGGGAAAAGTGCTTGTCAAGAGAAAGAAGTGAGTTATTAACATTCACTCTACATTTATTTTTAATTTGCATGCTTAAAAGCTATGGACTTTTTATATTAATATGTTTAAATCACATTTTTCTTCTATATGGGAAATAAAAGAATATTTTTTGAAATTCAATTTTCTAATGTTTCAATTTCTTATTATAAGATTTTTTTCCCTCAAGCTAAATGTTTAAAAATACTTCCACTGGGGTTCCAGCAGTATTCATAGGGATTCGAATTTTCAAACTTTAAATTTTGCTTTCATATTTTCACTATCATATATGTTAGAAATATATTAGCATATTGAACACTGGTACAAGATTCCAATTAAGAGTACACATTATTGAAAAAGAGTCTTGTTCAAATCTTCATGCTACACTAGATTTTGATGCCACAGGAAAATAAAAATGATCAAATAGAGAATTATTACCTAACTTGTCATGTTATGTCATAAAGCACTTTGTTGATTTAAATCTGAGTCATAAGAAGTTGAGATGCATATTATAACTATAAGGACAAAGATGGTTATTTCTCTATTTTATCTAGCTATACTTTCTTAAGATTTCATTGAGTTATTTCTATTAAATACTGTCTTATATGCTGATAACTTACATATCACTCTCTCCAGTCCAGAACTCTCATCACAATTCCTGACCTGAATATTTCACTTAATTTACCATTTTCCCTAAGTTCTTGAATTTACCCCCTAAAACTAGGCTTTTTAAATTCCTACAATTGTGCTCTAGAATGGATTTGTATGCATTTTTTATCCATTACAGTTAAATTAGCACTTCACATTTTGCTTTAAATGGACCAAATTCTCTTAACAAATTCAAGTATCTTCTTCTACTTTCATTGCTACCCTCTTATTTCAGCTACTATCCCATTTACTGGAGTATAGCAATAGCCTTGTTGACAGTTTCTGTATTTGGTCTTTCCAATTGCCTTTGTCTTCTTTCCACCAATTTTCAACACAGTAAAAAAGTAATCATAAGAATTGTAAATAGAACTGTATCACTCCCCCCACCCCCCCAAAAAAAAACAAAACATGAAATGAATTAAAAGCCAAAGCCAAGGTCCCTAAAACATTAGGCATTCCACTTTGTCTCTAACTTCACCTCTCACTAACATCATTTTACTGACTTTGACCCAAGTAAAGTGGATCATATAATATCTCTTCCTCCTGTTTCACTTCTAATCTTCTTTTACTTGCTATTTTTACATATTGCAAGTTATATATAATTTTAGCATTTATCATTTTTATTTTCTAATAATTAATTTTATTAACAATTAATTATTTATTGGGTAGATTATTTATTTTCCATATTTTAGAATGAAATTAGATTATTAGAAAGCAAGCTTCATGAAGACAGAGAACTTCCTGTTATCTTATCTATCCTTTAAGCTTAAGTGGTTCCTTAGTAATATGTGTGTACCTCTTAGGTTACAAAAAGAACATTTATGCACCCCCCCAAAAAAAACTTATTTGAAGCCTCTGTTGTGATTATTTCTCATCTTTTTATGATAAATGTTCAAGTGTCAAAAATAATCTTAGAAGTAGATTTATGTTCTACTAGATTCTCTTTGACTTTTTCACAAAACATTGACTCATTGAGTATCAATGTTGTCATCTGTGAAATGGTTAAGGTAAGGATAATTCTTCAAATTGATTCAAAGATCAGTGCACTACTGTGCATAGATTCTTGAACCAGTGCATGCCTTTGAATTTAGCAAAATTCCATTCAGTGCTTTTGATTCAAAATATGACTGAATGGTCTTTTGTATAGAGAAAAATAAGATTGGTACATAGATCTGCAGCTATTACAAGACCTTTCCAAATACATTCACTCCCAGAAATAGTTAAAAGGATGCTTAAAAATTTTTGTAAAATGAGTGACAATTTTCAGTTAGCTACTGAAATTGCTGTTAAAAATGCATGAATAGAGCTGAAGAACTGTGGAATTATTCAAGTATTAGGTAAATCACAAAGACAGCAATGCAATGGTAAACTGAGAACATCAGGTTAATTGTTAAACTCACCAAACCACATTTTAAAAACAGTTGTTCTTAAGTAAGGGATATTCATGTAATTAAATCAAATTCATGTGATTAAACATAGCTTGAATGACAGCAACAAACCTATGTGAAAAACTTAAATAAATTAGCCATATGTAATCAGTGGCTATGATCATTTGGAAATTTAGTAGTGTTATATTATTGACTTTCAATCATGCTTATGTGTATTGTGGAATGATTCTATAGTATTTTTAAATTATTATCTTAAGATTATTCTTACATTTATATGTATATTTAACTTTCTTGTGTAACACATAGAAATGATATTTCTTATATTTTAGAATTTACAATTTTTTTCTTCAATTACTCTACTATAGTTAATCTAATAAGACGGAAAGACTGGAATTAAAACATTACTATTTTGATTTTTTCTACCAGATCTTTGTCTCAAGTAATAATTATTCCAAAAGACATTGGAATTTCATTTATTTCTGAAAATTTCTAAAGGTAAATAAGTGGAAAAAATATAGCAGCTACCTTTAGGCATTAAAAATTAAACATAAATGTCTGTTACATGTTCCTAAACAATTATGGAAGTAGAAGTAAATGCTCTTCTTTCTGTTGACTCTATTAAAAAATTCAACACTGTTACACAGCTTTAGAAAAAAGTGTTAATTTTGATTGGCTATAGAAAAATGCAAATCACAGTAAAGTTACTTAACTTGGAAAAGGTCAGATCTTTAAGACCTTGTATTTCTCTATATGTACTCACGTGGGTGAGTTCATATGAAGGTCAACAAAAAGTTTAAAGATCAATTGGCAGCATAAAATAATAAGGTTGTTCTTTTGCTCTATTACTATGAGTGTTATTTGTATAGTCTTGATGCTGGATGAAATAGAACCATAATTTATGGAATTTTGTTTGCAAAAATTTGATTGCAGTAAAAGCATTATAAACAAAATTTACTCCCTATTACTTTCTACAGTATATATAACTGAATGATAAAAACAATGGATGATCAAATAACTGTTAATTTTTTTACCTTAGGACTGTTTTTTGTTTGTTTGTTTGGTTGGGTTTTTGCTTTGTTATGTTTTTATTTGTCTTTGGGTCACACCCAGCTGCTTTCAGGGTTTACTCCTGACTCTGCACTCAAAAAATTGCTCCTGGCTGGCTTGAGGTACAATATGATATGTCCGTTTTCAAACTGTTGTCCGCTGTGAATTGGTTGCATGCAAGGCAAACGCCCTACAAATTATTGTTGTAAACTATTTTTTATTGTTGTTGTGGGGTATTTTTGTTTTTGTTCATTTGTTTGTGTTGTTTTGGGGCCACACCCAGCCGCCATCAGGGATTTCTGGCTCTGCACTGAAAAACTGCTCCTGGAAAGCTTCAGGGATGCTGGGAATCAAACTTGAGTCAGCCATATGCAAGGCAAACTCCCTACTTGCTGTGCTATTGCTCCAGTCCTTGCTGTAAATTCTTTCACTAACTCTGATTTTATATTTCAGCATTATAGACAATCCTTTTGAATTCTTTATACATTTAGATTAGGGTATCTTTAACCACAGGGTCTTTGAGCTTTCTGTTAGTATTTGGGGCAGATATTTGATTATCGTTTTAATTTCAATAGTGATGGAGATATTTAGATATGCTACATCCTCTTCATTCAACCGTGGAAGACTTTAAGAGTCCAAGAATTCATCCATTTCTTCCAGGTTCTCATTTCTAGTGGCATAGAGTTTGTCAAAGTAGTTTCTGATTACCCTTTGAATCTCTGCCATATCAGTAGTGATCGCCCCCTTTTCATTCCTAATATGAGTCATCAAGTCTCTCTCTCTCTCTCTCTCTCTCTTTCTCTCTCTCTCTCTCTCTTTGTTAGTTTTGCCAGTGGTCTATCAATATTGTTTATTTTTTCAAAGAACCAACTTCTGCTTTCATCGATCTTTTGGATTGTTTTTTGGGGTTTCCACTTCATTGATTTCTGCTCTCAGCTTTGTCATTTCCTTCTGCCTCCCTGTTTTTGGGTCCTATTGAGCACTTTCTAATTCTATGAGCTGCGTCATTAAGCTATTCAGGTATGCCCCTTCTTCCTTCCTGTTGTGTGCTTGCAAAGCTATAAATTTTCCTCTCAGTACTGCTTTTGCTGTGTCCCATAAGTTTTGATAGTTTGTGTCTTTATTATCAATTTTTTCCAGGAAAGTTTTGATTTCCTTTTTGATTTCATCTGGGACCCACTGGTTATTCAGTATGAGGCTGTTTAACTTCCAGGTGTTAAAGTTTTTCTTCTGTGTCCCTTTGGAATTCACATATACTTTCAGCAAAGGTAACCTGCAAAATTTCTATCTTTTTGATATTATGGAGGTATGTTTTATGTGACAGCATGTAGTCTATCCTGGAGAATGTCCTATGTACATTGGAGAAAAATGTATATCCAGGTTTCTGGGGATGGAGTGTCATATATATATATATATATATATATATATATATATATATATATATATATATATACTAGGCCCCTTTCTTCCATTTCTCTTCTCAGGTCTAGTATATTCTTGTTCTGTTAGTATTTTAATTGCCACTGCAATAGATTTTACCTTTGACTTGGCATGTGATTTCTTTGTAATTTGTTGATGATTAAGAACCATCTCTCTTTATAGTTGTTCAGCTGTCTAGAAATAAAGCAGTTCATTTGTCTTGACTTTTAAGTTTCCTAAAAGACTTAAAATGAAGGATGGCTTTATATACAAAAGTTTTATTTGCTCAGTGGTGTAATTGTAATATAAAAATGACTAGAGTTCAAAATTTAAAATATGTATTAATTTTATCTATATTTTAAAATACATTAATATTGATCATATTGACAAGGCTTTGACCATATATTAATTCTAGAAAATGAATAATTTTAAAGATAAAAAGAAATTGATATATTTGAATAATTTTTAAAAATCCCAAATAAATACTTACAAAAAAGTGGGACCATTGCTATAGTCTTAGTATTATAGAGAGATGATTGTTTTAATCTAAATCAAACTAATACATCCAGTCACACTGGTATGACCTAGAAATAAATATTAAGAGGGAGTGGCAGGAGTGATAGCATGGAGGTAAGGCATTTGCCTTGCATGCAAAAGGTAGCTTCAAATCCCGGCATCCCACATGGTTCCCTGAGCCTGCCAGGAGCAATTTCTGAGTGTAGAGTCAAGAGAAACCCCTGAGCACTGCAGGGTGTGATCCAAAACCCCCCCAAAAATTAATAGTGATATAAAATAATTAGTGAAAGATGCTTAATAGAAAACTTTGAATAATTAATTGTATATGTATATACATATTAAAAAGCATATTTAAACTAGAATTTTCTAAATTTAAATATTTTAAATTTAAATAAAAGTTTAATATATTCCATTAATGTTATATGAATAGAACCTTTAGATATACAAAAAGAATCTTTAGATGTAAAGATGCTATTGATAATAGAAAAATCATTGAAACAATTTTTAATCTAATAAAAGACCTAATTTATGATGTTCATAAAAATATGAACATCATTTTGATGAACATCATCCATATATTTAACATTATCCACATTTTAAAGCCTAAATTTACATATTATCATAATTTCAGAACAGACTGTTAAAAGAAATTTTGGTAGTGAGTTTTATATACATTATGTTGAATGTTAATATAACATTTTACATTGTTTTTAGTCAAGTTATAAGTAGTTACATATCTTGAATTAACAAATAAGCTAAAAACAATTTTCGAATTATAAAATAAGTGTGTTTTAATTAAGTGGGCAATCTTTACCCTTAACTAGGTATTCTGACTTAGAGTTTTAAATATACACAATCATTCTAATAAAAATAATAATAAAAGACCATTATTTAAAATATTAAATGTACTTCCCAATAGATAAAGTATTTCACATGATAGGTGTATTTTTAGTTAAAGACATGAAATCTTTTATTCAAAATTTTATATTTTATGATATTTCTAATAGCATTAAATCTTAATGCTATGAATAATGACATATCAAAAGGAAAATTGTTGTAAAGTATTCCTTGAGCAGAAAAACACCTTTTCTTATGCCTGCCAACTTCCAAATTACTGTCAATGATTTAATTTTACTCCTTCAAAAGGAAATGCAATGTAATAGATAGGAATTATGAACTGAGAATTAGGTTCTATTCAGTCTATTTTTATGTAATCTCATTCGTTTTCCTTTATTCTTTCTAAAATTTCATTTTCTCTGTCTTTACATCTTTTTCCAGTGGATAATTTATTTATTTTCTTATCTATAATACAGAACATACTGGTTTAACTTTTTTTTATAATTGCATCTTGTGCATGTTCTGTGACTTTGTGGGTATTCCAAAGATTGTGTTACAGTAGATTAGTGAAAAGATAAGTTTGGCAAAAATAATAATCTCTCATTAGCTAAGTAGGTTTTGTGCAATTTATTAAAGCACCTGACCCTTAATTTCTTATTCTGTGACCACAGATGTATTCTGTAGAACTTTAAATTATACTAATATATGTGTAAAAAAATTGGACCTAGGCTTTACTCAAAACTTGCAAAAAAATAACATAATTTAATGATTTTTCTTTATGTAAATGAGGAACTATTTGTGAAAGACTATCATGGACAGTTTTAAATAAATATAGTACTCCAGGAGTGATTCCTGTAAGCTCTAACCGATTCACCATAAATAACTGTAGAAAAGTTTAGTTAGGTATTTGTTCAAGGAAAGAGAATTGATTAGTTGATTATGCTGAATGGCAAAAATAATTAATAAGAATTGATTTTCTGATTGTAACCTCACTCAAAACTACCTTCTGTCTGATAAAAATAATCTTCTCTTTTGGAGTTTTTAAATCTGACTCTTTTCTTTATAATGCTACATTCATAGTTATGTGTAAACTTGCAGAATTTCAGAATCAAGAATTAAGTGTTACACTTTCTGTTAACCATTATTTCTTAATCTCTAAATCTTACACACCAATGACAAAACTATGAATCACTCACCCCAAATCTATTTCTTTAGGAAGCTTTATAATTTGATAGATTCATGGATATATAATCTCCAAACTCATGTCAAATGACAGCAGTGACCTGTCCAAAGCGCTCACTGTGTATTGACTCACAATGGAGGAATTTGAACTAGTAACAGAGGTCAGGAGAAGTTTCTTTGATGAAAAGGTGATGAAAATATATGTAAAGAAGTTAACTCAAGAGGTAGAGCTATTGTACACTGCCTTACACCAGTGTTTCTCAATTATTTTCTGTCATGCCTCCCTAGAAAGAAGAAAACATTTTTGTACCTCCCACCAGCGCGACTGTAAATAGTATCTTTATAAATATATATATGTATATATATAAAGTAATTTGAGCTGATTTTTTAATCAGAGGTGATGTCTGAATTAGTGGCTACAATGAGCAAGTTTTGCCATGCATAGCTTTTCAAAGCGGGGTTTGAAGCAGACACAGCAACTCTCAGTTCCAGACTTAAACACGGCGCTTAGCTTGTTATGACAGTGTTCTCCGAGTCAAACGTACCCCCTTTACGGAGCCTCGCAATTACTGCCAGAAGTAATTTTTTTTTTTTTTTTGGTTTTTGGGCCACATCCGGTGATGCTCAGGGATTACTCCTGGCTATGCTCTCAGAAGTCACTCCTGGCTTGGGGGACCATATGGGAAACCGGAGGATCGAACTGCGGTCCGTCCTAGGCTAGCGCAAGCAAGGCAGGCACCTTACCTCCAGCGCCACCGCACCCGATGATGCTCAGGGGCTATTCCTAGCTTTGCTCAGGACGCCTTCCTGGCATGCTCAGGGGGATATGTGTGATGCCGGTGACCGAACTCAGATCGAGCGTGTGCAAAGCAAGCACCCTACCCGGTACTCTATCGCTCTGGCCCCTAGAGGTAATTTTTCAGCAAAATCCAAGAATAATCTCTGAGCATTGATGGATATGGCCCCAAAGCAATACAAAACATAATGCTTACTCTTAAGTAAAGAGAAACACATTTTAAGCAATGAGAAATATGTAAACACATACACAAACACACACATACACTCACTCAAAACCAGTTTATCTGAAGTCTGAAGTTTTTGAAAAAGTGTTTGTCATAATCTAAAGTGCAACAGGAACCTTACTAATTACTGGGAATAGGCAACATGAATTCATAATCAGATATCCAGTTAGAATAAAAACCTTTGTGCCTCAAATTTGAGATAATGACTTGAACAAAACTTGAGGGGTTCCAGTTAAACTCCTTAGTGACTTATTATTGAAACAATCTAAATGGCTAGTAGCATGTTGAACTAGCAAGTTCAACATGCTACTAGCTTAATAATTATATTCAGTACTTAATGAGATACTTGAAGTAAATGTACATAATAAAAATTATTAGACAGTAAAATAAGAAGGGTCAATGTGCTTTATAAAAGAGTAGCAAAGGTTCTTCAATTTCTCTTAAGGATATTGTTTCATCCAACAACAGTAAGGAAAAAATAGTGCTCTTAATTAGTAGAGATTCAAGTTTGTAGTAGGTGAGAATGTGGTGGTGGAAATTTTCCAAACATGTTCGATTTCTCTAAGTATAAAATTATTGTAATATATGTTACTTGCAACTGTACTTTCAAAACGTTAACGTCCTTTCTTTTTTCTCCCTCCATTTTTCAATCCTCCCACCCTTTCTCTTTCTTCCTTTTCCTCTCCTTTTCTTTTTTTTGCCTTCTTTCTTTTTCTTTTCTTTCTTCTTTCTATTTCTTCCTTTTTCTTACTTTCTTTCTCTCCTTCCTTTCTTCCTTTATTCTTTCTCTTTCATTCATTCATTCTTTTTCTTTCTTTCCCTCTTTCCCTCTTTCTTTCTTTC
>PVKC010028481.1:0-15442 GCA_004027635.1 Crocidura indochinensis
AGTCTCCTACATTACTTTGTTCCCTTAATTAGTTGTTTTTAATTTATTTTTATTTATTTCTTCCTTTATATATAAATATAAATATATATTTGCCTGTTTTTGTTTTCCATTATTCCTTAAGTTAATCTGTTTTGGTTCTGCTTGGTACAAAAAAATCTACAAAAAAGTCTTGCCCTGGATAATAGCTCAGGTCAAAAGCAGGACACAGAGATGATGGAGCCTGACATTTTCACCCCCAAATGCACCAGCAATATAATATAGCACCATTTCTTTCTGCAAAGGCATACTAAAAAGGGGAAATGTTATAGAAACAAACTCCTATCTACCAGGGATAAGAACTCATATATTTTACAATAAAGGGGCATTTCCCACCTTGAACATATGTCACATGGACCCAATTTAGACTTCATGTGATTAGACAGCAGTCTTTCAATCCCAAACCCTAGATCTCAGACATAGAACCGACAGTTCTCTGCAACAACTCCAGGAACCAAACTTATGCTGGGACATTCTTAATATTGGTATGACCCACAACTTCAGTTTTGATATGATATTTTGGCAATGAGGACATGGTAACAGCTTGAGGTAAGAGCAGGTTGTCTTATCTTGTCACATAACTATAAGATGAAATCAGAAGAGATGTCATCCTTTGATCTGTACAAGAGCCAAGATCTCTTTGTTGTTGTTGTTGTTGTTTTGGACCACACCCATTTGATGCTCAAGGGTTACTTCTGACTAAGAGCTCAGAAATTACCCCTGGCTTGGGGGGATCATATGGGATGTTGGGGGATTGAACCACGGTTCTTCCTTGGCTAGTGCTTGCAAGGCAGACACCTTACCTCTAGCGCCACCTCACCGGCCCCATGAGCCAAGATCTCTAACTACAGAAGACTGAAAGTCACAAACATGACTGGGCAAAACTTATTATCCTGGGGCTGATAAGAAGGACCCTAGCCTAGGCTTTGGCCCATGTTCTGTACAACAACCAAGATCTCTAATTCCAGAGGTCTGAATGAGCCAACTGCAACCAAGCAGAACTTCTGGAAACATACTGAAAGACTCTATCCTAGGCTTCATCCTAGGATCATCACAAAACCCAAAACCACCAACTACAGAGAACTTCTAGAACTTCTAGCCATCCTAGGCTCCATCCTATGAATTGTGCAAATAGCAAGATCTCTAGTTACAGAGGCCTGATTTTACCACTGAGTGGAAAGTTTCCAGACATCACAAAAAAATCTATGGGAGAGTAAAAGAGCAAGTACAGAGCCTGTAGTTATTCCCATGACAGTATAGTTCAGGGACGGAGAAACTCTGTATTAGCTCAAAGGAATTCCCTTTCTAATCTCCTAATATTTACTGTGCCTATGCAAAAAAAAAAAAGGCACAAATTTTTTTGTTTTTGTTTTGTTTGTTTTTAGTTTTGTTTTTATTTTGGGATTGTGGTTATTGTTTGGTTGTTGTCTTTATTGCTCCATTGCTTTTAGGTTTTTTTGGTTTAATTTTTATGGGTTTCTTGTTGCTTTTTTGCTTGTTTTTCTGTTGTTTTTGTTTTCTTATTTGTCTGGATTTTCTTTTTGTATTTTTGTTGTTTTTCTTCCCTTTTCCCTCTCTTCTCTTAAATTGATATTTATAACTTCTAGATGGACTACTTCCAGTTTTCTGTTTGTTGGGTTTTTACCACTCATTATTTTTCTTTCCTTCAAAAAGAACCACATAACTTGAATCGTCTTGTTCTGCCTCATAAATTGAGGGGGAAATAATGGATGGTACCAAGATGAAACAGGCATATGAACATCGAGTAAAAATTAAAAAATGATCAGACTTAAACACCAAATCCAAAGCCAATGACAACAGAATCGATACCCAATCTACAACAAACTAGACACAGAGGGGACCACTTATTCTAGCAGCCTGAGGGGCAAAAGGGGGGATATGTCATGCATGCTGGGAACAGGGATGGAGGGAAGACAATACTGGTGGTGGGAATTCCCCTGATTCATTGTCACTGTGTACTTAAAATATTACTGTGAAAGATTTATAATTCACTTTGGTCAAGATTAAAATATATACATATATATATATATATATATATATATATATATATATATATACACACACCAAATGTAGAGTAAGCAATTATATGTAAGACTTTTGCTCACAAACCTAGAGAAAGATGGATGGAAACATTATAGTAGTGGGACATTTCAGGAATTAGATGTTTTGACTAAGATTCTAAAATTTGATGCTAGGTTTTAACCTCCATGCATACTATCTGGTGGTTCCTCTCTAAGATTTAGTTTTTTGTATTTGTAAAGGACAGATTAAATTAATTTGATCATAGATTTTATGGAATGTCTTAGTTATGTAAAGCAGTTAACATAATTTGTATTAAACCTAACAAATAATGAATGTGTTCTGACTATATGATATAATTAAAAATAAATATGTAAATAACATTACAATTGCTAAATATCCTTTTATTGTAATTGTATTTATCATTCATCATTTTATACTTCTTATAGATTAAATAGACAAGTTAGTCTCTTAATTGGAATAGCAGAATATTAAATAATGAAATATGAATTAAAGAGCCGTTTTAGGCCAGAGAAATAGTACAAGAGTTAAGGTGTTTGCTATACCATGCACATGACTGAACTAGTTCAAATTCCTGACACTGAATATGGTTTACTGAGCATTTCTCAGATTAATCCTTAAGCACAGAACCAGGGTTAATCTTTGAGCAATGCTGAGTATGGCTTCCCAACCATCACCAAAGAAATTTACAGTAAGTTTGGGGTTGGAATTTCTAAGTACAACATCATTATTAATTTTAAGAAAGATGTTAACAGTCACAGCATACAGACAGCTATGATACATTGGGGAGGAATTAGAAAAGCAGGGTTTTTATAATTATGCATCATTTCTTTGAACTGTCTGGAGAAGAAACTGGTATTTTTTTGAGGAAGTTAATTTTTTTCTTGAGCTGGAGGTGGGGTCAATGAGCATTCTCTGTTTGGATGGGAGGAGACATACAGTGTTCTCTATAGAAATGCTAGTCCTGAGAGAGGCAAAGTTGTAATATTCTCATGTGCTTTTTCAGAGTTACGTGAGGTGTGTGTGTGTGTGTGTGTGTGTGTGTGTTACTTGAAAGTGGGAGATAAGCTTGTGTGTGAAGGGTGTAATTTATCTGGCACAATGATCAAGAATCATTTACACAGGTACCCAAGGGTCTTGAAATATTGTGAAATCAAACCCTGGCTGTCACAGCAAAGCAAGTTCCTGAGCCCTTTAATTCAAGTTTCTGGCAACTAAGCTTTTAAGGACTATAGCCTGAGTAATATAATACAGAAAAACACTACATATTTTATTCTGTTACTCACATTAAACATGATAGTATGAAACTGATTTAAAATCTAAAAGTACATATCCCCACTGTATTTCAGCATTCCCCCCACCCCAGTACCAAGGGTCAAATATGGGCCTTACATTGGTGAAGCATGTGCTATTTGATTGAACTCCAGTCCCAGTCCCATTCATGCATTTATTCTAGCATTTAGAAAATCACAAATGTTTTCTCTGTCAAGAAATCAAATGAATATTCAATGTTCTCTCTCAACTCTTTCTGTTAATTAGAATTTATTTTATATGACATAATAGTGAATTTTAGTCTAATTTTTAAAGTTTTATTATGCACAACTTCAGTATAAGGAACATACTTAACTCTAAACATTGACTATTTGTATGTTGGCAAAGTTCAGTTAAGGATTTTCTTTCTTGGAAGCAGCTGGTATTATAAGTTCTAGGACTATTTTGTTTTGGAAGAAGGAAAAAACACAAAGGAAATGGAATTAACTTGACAAAATCCCACAAATGGATAATCAGAAGAATTGGAAAATTTATGAGTATTCTTTTTCTTACAACTTTTATTCAACTCTTGCAACTTTTATTCTTGTTTGCATAACTGTGTGCTCCTCTATATCAGAATTTCTCTGGGAGTTTTCTTTCACTCTCAGTCCTCTGGGTTAACTGGGGTCCAAACCACCTCAGGGAAAATATGCTAGATGTGCTTAATACCTCTTATCCTGTTCTTACAACATGGTATGCAGTTAGTCACTAGAAACAGGATAGAAACATGTTATGCTGCCTAGATGGGCTTGACAAATTGGTAGAGCTTTCCCCCTTTGCTTTCTTTTTCATTTTTAATCCTTGTTAGATAGAGACTCTGACTTAGTCTAAACACACTGAAGAGAGACACAGTATCCTAATAATGTGATATGCAACCCTAGGTTCAACAATCCGAAAGCTAGATTCAGCTCACATTCTTATTTATATGTGTCAACAATTTCATTTTTGTGGTTAATTTATTTTGAATGTGATATTTGTCATTCAAAACAAAAATTTTCTTCAATATTTTTCAATTGACATACTGCTAGGTTTTTTAAAATATCTTTATTTAAGTACAATGATTAAAACATGTTGTAGTAGGGTTTTAGTTATAAAAAAGAGAAAATCCCTTTTACTAGTGCAACATTCCCACCACCAATGTTCCCCATTTCCCTCATTCACCCCTTGCCTGTATTTGAGACAGACATTCTATATCTCTCACTCACGATAATTGTCATAATAGTTGTTAGTGTAATTATTTCTCTAACAGCACTCAACACTCTTTGTGGTAAGCTTCACATAGTGGGACAGTTCTTCCAGCCCTCAACTATTCTCTCTGTATGTCATTACAATATGTCTGTTTTCTTAGACTGATAGATAAGTGAGACTATTCTGTGTCTATTTCCCTTTGACTTATTTCACTCATCTTAATAATTTCCATGTCCATCCATGTATAGGAAAATTTCATGATTTCATTTTTTCTGATGATTGCATAATATATTGCTAGTTTTTCATGTCACATATGTATTATAAGTATATATATATATATATATATATATATATGCCTGCCCCTAAAATGGATAGTACCACACGGTGCCAGCCAACCATATAATGGAATCAATAACCATTTTCAAAAGCTCATTTTGCACCCCTTCCTGGCGCTGGCAACCAAACTGATGCTGTTTGAATTCAAGGTTTGTTTTGTCTTGACTTTGCTCCTTTCTATTGTTTTCTTATGTTTAACTCATATCAGTGATATCATCTGGGTGATATCATCAGTGATATCAGTGATATCATTGTCTTTCTTATTCTGATTCATTTCACTTAACATGATCCCATCATTTCCCATTCAGGTTGTCACAAATACTTTCTGTGTTTTTTCCCATTTTCTTCTCTGCTTACATTTCTTCTTTCCTTTCTTTCATCTCTTTTCCTTTTTTCCACTCTTCCTTTTTTCTCTCCTTAATTAAAAAGCATATATAGGGCCGGAGAGATAGCATGAGGTAAGGCGTTTGCCTTTCATGAAGAAGGTCATTGGTTCTAAGCTGGGGCATCCCATATGGTCCCCCGAGCCTGCCAGGAGCGAATTCTGAGCATGAAGCCACGAGTAACCTCTGAGCGCTGCCGGGTGTGACCCAAAACCAAAATAAATAAATAAATAAAAATAAAGCATATATATTGAGGCTGCAGATATAGCACAGCAGTAGAGCTTTTGCCTTAAAAAATAACAAAACAAAACAGGACGAACCTGGGTTCAATTTCTGGCATCTCATATAGTCTCCCAAGCCTGCCAGGAATGATTTCTGAGTTCAGAGTCAGAAGTAACCCCCGAGCGTCACGAGTGTGACCCCAAAACAAATCAACAACAACAAAAACAAAAACAAAGGGCCGGAGAGATAGCACAGACTAGGGCATTTGCCTTGCAAGCAGCCAATCCAGGACTGAAAGTGGTTTGAATTCCAGCATCCCATATGGTCCCCTGGACCTGCCAGGAGCAATTTCTGAGCACAGAACTGGAAGTAATCCCAGAGCGCCTCAGGGTGTGACCCAAAGACAAACAAACAAACAAACAAAAAGCATATAGAAGAAAATCATAAAAGGTTTTGAAAACAAGGATATATAAATCCTTGTTTGTATAAATCCAATACTACTGTATTGGATTTTATAATTTATACTGTAATTAAAAATAGCATGATTAGATTTGTAATTACAGCTATAACTTTTGTAGAAGTGCACAGTAGACATCAATGAATGAAGAAACTAAATATATAAAACTCTTCCTTGCTTTACAAGTTATTGACTTAAGGAATTAATCTATTCTAAAAGGTACAGATGTGCGTTTTTAAAGATTAAAAGAAACATGGGTAAAAAATATCAACTAGCTAAAATGGAAAAATAATGTTGAAGATATATGTTATGATTATGTGTGTCAAAGGACTGATCACAGTAATTGCATTCAGGAAACCCCAATACAAATTCCCCTGAGCACTGCTGAGAATAATCCCTGAGCACAGTTATTAGTTACCAAGAACCTACAAAATGTCCAAAAACAAATGTAAAATATTGAAGATGATTCTGAGGTTTTTAATACATACAATTTTGTCTTTGATAGAACAATGATCTTATATGTATAAACATGTGAATAGCAAGGCAAACTCCCTACCCCTGTGCCAGTGCTCTAGCCATTGGTTGGCAACCTTCTTTTTTCAACTGAGCCAAATCTTGCCAAAAGCACAATTGAAATTTATTTTGAGGGGGGGGGGGATAGGGGTTGGGTCACACTTGGCAATGCTCAGGGGTTATTCCTGCCTCTACGCTCAGAAATGCCCCCGGCAGGCTCAAGGGACCATATGGGATGCCCGAATTCGAACCAGCGACCTTCCACATGCAAGGCACTGTGCTATCACTACGGCCCAGTTTTTTTGTTTTTGGGTCACACCAGGCAGCGCTCAGGAATTACTCCTGGCTTTATGCTCAGAAATCGCTCCTGGCAGGCTCAGAGGACCATATGAGATGCCGAGCTTGGAACCACGGACTTTCTCCATGAGAGACAAACGCCTTACCTCCATGCTATCTCTCCACCCCGAGAGCCACATTTTTGTTTTTGTTTTTGTTTTTGGGTCACACCCGGCAGTGCTCAGGGGTTACTCCTGGCTCCATGCTCAGAAATTGCTCCTGGCAGGCACGGGGTACCATATGACCTTTTGCATGAAAGGCAAACGCCTTACCTCCGTGCTATCTCCCGGGCCCCGAGAGCCACATTTTTAAAACCGAAAATACATAGGATGGTATACACAGAAAGTCATGCCCCTGATACCATATGTCCCGACAGGAGCTGTGTGGAGCCGGCCGCTAGGGCCGCACACAGGGCGTGTACTGACAGAGCCTAGGAGCAGAGTCCTGACTCCTGGAGCAGCCACCCGGAACACAGAAGAGTCAAATTAAAAGTGTAAAGAGCCACCTGTGACTCAAGAGCCACAGGTTGCCAACCACTATTGCATCTTATTTTTTTTGGGGGGTTTTTGGGCCACACCCAATACATAGTTATATATGAAATAGAATTAAACAAACATAAAAACTGAGAGATAAAATTGAATATAAGATATAATATTTCTTTTTTAATAATATATTTTTATTTGTTTTTTGTTTTGTTTTGTTTTGTTTTTTTGGGTCACACCCGGCAGTGCTCAGGGGCCCGGGAGATAGCATGGAGGTAAGGTGTTTGCCTTTCATGCAAAAGGTCATCGGTTCGAATCCCGGTGCCCCATATGGTCCCTCGTGCCTGCCAGGAGCAATTTATTTTAAACATAGTGGCTAACATATCATTGACAATAATATTTTAGGTATAAATCAGGGGAATTGCCATCACCGAGTTGTCCTCCGTCCACCTCTGTTCCTGTCCTGCCTCCCATACCTCCTCCCTCACCCCTGGGACTGCTAGCATGAGTGATCCTCTCTGTGCCTAGCTTACTCCTTAGTGATCTTACACCTGTTTGGTCTTAGTACCTCCCTTATTTCCCCCTCTAATTGGGAGGCAGGACTAGATAGTTTAAGTTATGTGGTTTTGTTTGAAGAAAGGAAAAGTAATAAACTGGGATAAAAATAAAAAATGTCGAAAATGGGAGGAGTCCTTCTAGAGGCTCTCATCCTTGGTTTGAGAGACAAAGGGGAAAAAGAAGGTGAAACACCACAACAGTACAAAAAAGAAGTGTCAAATAAAATATCCAACAATAGAGATAACCACCACTTAAAAGCCATGGTCTTGAGATGAAAAACATGGCAGAGCACATAAAGGAAGAAGAGAAAAGAAGAAAAAAAATAAATAAAAATGGAAAAACAGCTTCAATAGCCACACCAAAATAAAGAAATCGACAAAACTAGATAAATATATAAAAATTATAATAAAATAAAAATGTCTTGTGCTTTTTGCCTTTTCCCCTCAGCACAGGCACAGTAAAGTTTGGGGTCATTTGAAAAGGAATTCCCTTCCCCTAAGAGATACAGAGCTTCTCCACCCTTGAAGTATATTGTCATGGAATTAACTATAGACTCCTTTCAGGTTCATTTACTCTCCCCTTGGTGCTTTTCTGGTGTATGGAAGACTTCTGCTTCATCCTGGGTGATAAAATCAGACCTCTGTATCTAGAGATCTCAGTATCTGCACAGGTCAAGGAGTGGAACTTATGATGAAGTCTTTCTTTGTGGTTCTAGAAGTTCTGTTCCCTCAGTGTCATTTTAATCCATCTTCTGTGGTTTGTGATCTTGGTCTCTGTGCTGATCTTAGGATGGAGTTTGGGGTAGCCTCTTTCATTATGTTATCAGAAGACACATTCAGTTGCTCTTGTCTCAGTCAGACCTCTAGAATTAGAGATCATGGTGTTGTGCAGGTCGTAGATTAAACCCTAGATTAGGGCTTTTTTTATATTGGTCCCAGGATACATATTGACCTGTCCTGGTTCTATCAGCCAGTCATTTGTAGAACACGATCTTGGCTTTTGCACAGACCAAAGGGTGACAAGTCTTCTGATTTTGTCTTATCGTTAGCTGGTGAGGTAGGATAACCTGCTCTTAGGTCAAGTTGTTCCCAATTTCCTCATTGTCAGGATATCATATTAGAGCTGTCACTTGTTGGTGTCCAAGCAGTATTAAGGATGTCCCAGATGGGTTTTGTTTCCTGTAGCTTTTGTGAAGAACTGAGTCATTTCTATGTCTGGGATCCAGGATTCAAAGCTGGACGGTTGGTGTCTAATCACCTGGGGTCTAAGTTGGGTCCACGCGATGTAATTTTAAGATAGGAGATGCCTCTGTATTGTAAATAAATATGAGTTCTTATCCCTAGTAGATAGGAGCTCATTTTTATATGTAAGATTTCCATCTTTCTTAGTGTGCCTTTGCGGGGAGAAATGGTGCTACATTATATTGACGGTGCATTTGGGGGTGGAGAGAGAAGAAAACAAAAACCGGTCACACCCTCAAAAAAGATAAAAATAGAAATAAATATATATGAGTTGACATGTATATATAAAGATAAAAGATTTTTAAAAATGAAATAAAGTAAAGGAGCAAAGTGATGCAAGAGACTACCTTACATTTGGAGGAAAGCAGTTAAAGATGTAGTGTCATACAGGACTTATACTTATGATGGAAGTATAAGTTTCCCTATTGTCTTTTGAGATTTTCTTGTTGTGTGTGGGTTCCCGGGCGCCCTTTCGTCAAACACCCTGACCTTGAGATTGGCAAATGATTTGTGGCAGGGAGGTCTTGGGAAGAGTTCTTGCACTGGGGATCCTTTTTGAGCTAAGTTCAGTTTCAAGTAACAGTCCACGTTAGGAGGAGTTGGTAAGAAGGGCCATGTAGCATGAGTCAGCAGTTGGTTTCCTTTCCTTGCTGGGGATGAGATGTGGGTTGACTGGGTGTCCCTTCACTTGGGTGCTGGGTACTGGTTCCTTGGGAGGTCAGTCTTGATGCCTAATGAATTAAGAACTGAGGGTGAAGAGTTTTAATAAGGGGTAATCTGGATTGGATTGAGGGGTGAAGAGATAGTCGGATTTCCAGAGGGGGAAAGGGGAACGTATATGGAAGGGGCAGGAGAGAAGAAAAGAGAATATAACAAATAAAATAATAATAATTATAATAAATAATAATAATAGAGAAAGTAGCGAGAAGAGAGGAGAAAAGAGAAAGGGAATGCTAGTTTGCTTGGATGTGTTCAATGAGCAGAGCCTGTAGGATAAGTCTGAAGGTCACAATTGCTGCTTCGGTGGTCTGGCTGGTCACGTGCTTCAAATCCTAAAAGAAGGTATAACCTAGAGATAAAAGGTATATTAAAGAGTTTTATCGGGATATTCTTGTAATGCAAGCTGGATATGGTATCTCATGTGACTGAGCCCCAAGATGCCATCTTAGTTTGTCCACCCTTTGTATCCAAGAATGCCTGTGGGCAGAAAAGCTGAGAGGTTATTTTAAATATAGTAAGATTAAAGCATTAAAACATATTGTTATGGGATGGTTCCATTGAGGTCAGTAATTTCCCATGGTATTCATTACCTGTGATTCTGTATAAGATCCCTAAGGGATTACTGTGGGCCTTTGTAGTAGAAGGTTTATTACATACCTGTTCTCTCTATGCTGCTGTTTCTACTATTGCTGATTTCTTTATGGTATAATGTGTAGTCAAGAGTTTGTGTTGTATCTCTTTCATGTGTTTTGGGCACTGCTCCCCAGTATATGTTTCCTGTTACAGTGTTTGAAGTTTCTACCCTGTTAAACCCTGTTATTTGATTGTTGAATATTAGTTATATATGAGGTATATGTTCTAGGTGCTTAGGAATAGTGCTATCATTCTGTGTTTATCTTTCGTCTTCTGGCTTGCTTCATTTAACATAATATGTTCTAGGTTCATCCACGTTGCTGCAAAGTCTGTGATTGTATCATTTCTGACTGCCATGTAGTATTCCATTGTGTATAGTTACTGCATCTTAATGATCCATTAATCTGTTGTTGGACATCGAGGTTGGTTCCAAGACCTGACTATTACCTTATTTTCCAGTATATAAGATGACTTTTGAAGCGAAAAAAGTCAACTGAAAATCGGGAGTCATCTTATACGCCAAGTATATCCCGAAAAACGTCTTGATATGCCGCTAAATGAAAATCATCTGAATATTCCCCCAAAAATGAATTTTCCAACTCTATCCTGCACCAATCACTGCAAGGCTGCTCAGACCACCTCTCTAACTCAGCCAATCTAAGCAGGCTTTTGATATATGCAAATTAGACAATGTTCTGTACCCGAATCTACACTGTAAAAGCCTGCTTAAAAGGACCAGAGTCAGAGAGGAAGTCTATTACAGTATACCCTTTGAACCTTTGCTTGTTGTGATTGGCTCACTGTGGTACATACAGTTGCAGCACAGGAACATTCTGTCTTATACAGTGAAAACAGGCCTAAATCTATGTCTTAACTGTAAAATTATTGGGTTGTCTTATATGACCAGTCGTCTTGTATACCGGCAAATACGGTATACTGAGTGCTGAGATAAATAGTGTGGTGCACACATACATTGGGATGAATGTCCTTCCAACTTGGGAGTAGATACCTAGGAGAGCAATTGCTGGGTCAAATGGCAGCTCAATTTTGAGTTCTTTGAGCACTCTCCAGACTGGTGTTGGATTAGGGGGCATTCCCACCAGCAGTGGATAAGAGTGCCTTTCATACCACATCCCCACCAACACAGATTGTTCCCATTATTTTTGATGTGAGCCATCCTCACCAGTGTGAGGTGGTACCTCATTGTTGTCTTGATTTGGATTTCCTGATGATGAGTGAAGGTAAGCATGTTTTCATGTGTTTCTTGGCCATCCATCTGTCTTCCTCAGAGAAGTGTCTATTCATTTAATCTCCCCATTTTTATGGCTTTATTTGGATTTGGGTGGGCTCAGCTTTCTGAGCGCTTTGTATATTCTAGATATCAGCCCTATATCTGACGTGTTGAGTGCAAAATTTTTTTCTCATTCAATTAACTGTCTTGTTGTGTTAAGTATGGTTTCTTTCACCATGCAGAAGCTTTTTAGTTTGATGTAGTCCCATTTGTTTATGTTTGATGCTAAAGTTTTTGCCATTGGTGCTCTATCCTTGAAGACCTTTTTGATATATAAATCTTCAAGTATTCTGCCTATTTTATTCTCAATAAACTTTATAGTTTCGGGTCTGATTTCAAGGTATTTGATCCATTTTGAGTTGACGTTTGTATAAGGAGTGAGGTATGGGTCACTTTTCAATTTCTTACATGTGGTTTTCCAGTTGTATCAACACCATTTGTTGAAGAGACTTTCTTTGTTCCATGTCAAGTTCCTGGCTCTTTTGTCACATATTAGTTGGCTGTATATTTGGGGGTTTATGATTGGGAATTCTATTCTAACCCATTGGTCTGAAGTCCTGTTTTTGTTCCAGTACCATGCTGTTTTGATCACTATGACTTTATGGTACAGTTTTAAGTTAGGTAAAGTTATGCCACCCAGCTTCTTGTTTTTCAGTATGTGTTTGGCTATCCTAGGTCTTTTGTGGTTCCAGATGAATTTTGTGATTGATTGTTCTAATTCTTTAAAGAATGATGTCTGAATTTGGATAGGGATTGCATTAAACCTATATAGTAGTTTAGGTAGGATAGTCATTTTGACTATGCTAATTCTACCTACCCATGAACATGGGATGCTCTTCCATTTCTTTAGCTCCTCTTCAATTTCTTTCTGAAGTGTTTTGAAGTTTCCCTGGAATAGGTCCTTCACTTCACTTGTAAGGTTGATTCCTAGGTATCTGAAAATTTTATACTATTTTAAATGGAATTGTATTTTTAATCTCTCTCTCCTCAACTTCGTTATTTGTATAGAGAAATGCTACTGTCTTTAGTGTATTGACTTTGCATCCAGCCCCTTTGCTGTATTGGTTAATTGTTTCTAGGAGTTTTACTGTGGACTCTTTAGGGTTTTTGAGTTATATCATCATATCATCTGCATATAGAGAAAGTCTGAGTTCCTCTTTCTGAATTTGAATTCCTTGGATACCCTTCTCTTGTCGGATTGCTACAGTTAGGACTTCTAATGTTATATTGAATAAGAGTGGAAAGAGTGGACAGCCTTTCCTAGTTCCTGACCTTAGTGGAAATCCTTCTAGTTTTTGCCATTAAGGATAATGTTGGCTGTGGGCTTTTCATAGATAGCTGTTACTATCTTGAGAAAGGTTCCTACTAACCCTATTTTGCTGAGTGCCTTCAATATGAAAGGGTGCTAGATTTTGTCAAATGCCATCTCTGCATCAATTGATATGATCATATGGTTTTTGTCTTTCTTGTTGTTGATGTGATGTATGATTGATTTGCATATGTTGAACCAACCTTGCATTCTTGGGATAAAACCCACTTGGTCATGGTTTATGATCTTTTTGATGAAGTGCTGGATTCGGTTTGGTAAGATTTTGTTGAGTATCTTTGCATCTATCTTCATTAGTGAGATTGGTCTGTAGCTTTCTTTCTTGGTGGTGTCTTTGTCATCTTTGGGAATGAGTGTGATATTAGCCTCATTAAAGGAGTTGGGGAAGGTTCCTGTTTTTTTGATGGTTTGGAAGAGTCTATGGAAAAGTGGTAGTAAGTCTTCCCAGAATGTTTGATAGAATTCACCTGTAAATCCATCTGGGCCTGGACTTTTATTCTTAGGGAGTTTCTTAATTACGTCTTCAATTTCCTCTGAAGTGATTGGTCTGTTTAGGCTTTCTAAGATCTTCCTTATCCAGTCTCGGAAGATGGTATTTTTCCAGGAATCTGTTGATTTCTATTGGATTCTCTAGTCTGAATGAGTATAGTTGTTCATAATATGATCTCATGATATGTTGTATTTCTTGGGGATCTGTTGTATTCTCTCCACTTTCATTTGTGATCCTATTGATTTGGGTGTTATGTCTTTCCACTGTCTTCTTGCTTGGATTATTTCAAATGGGAGATCTGGTTTGATTCTATGTCCCTTCCTTTGTAATTGAGGTTTTTTTCTCCCTTATTGCTTTAAGGAGTTCATCTTTCTCATTGTTTTTGGCCATTTGGATTATTATATGTCTTGGTGTTGATTTATTAGGGTCTATTTTATTAAGGACTCTGTTCACTTCCTGGATTTGCACTGAAGCTTCTTTCCAGATTGTGGGAAAGTTTTCTGTTATTACTTCCCTGACTACTTGTTCTTCCCCTTTCCCTATTTACTCCCCTTCTGGTATACCTACAATTCTTAGATTATTTCTTTTGTCTTTGTTCAGTAAATATTAAACTTTTTCTTCCAGTACCTTGCCTTTTATTTCCTTGTTGGCATTTTGGTTGCTTTTTGCTTGCAGTTTTCCTTCGAGTTCTTCTATGTGCTTCTCCAACTGTGTGATTCTGCTCATGTTATTTCGTTCAATTCTCTTTGTATGATTTCTCTCATGTCTTGTAATATATTTTCTTTAAGTTGGTTTATTTGATCCTCTATGGATTTGTTGTACTCTCTGGCTAGTGACTCTCTCATTTCTTTCACCATGGCTTGCATTTCCTTTCTCGTGGCTTCTTTTAACCCTTCCTCTGGTGTGTGTGTGTTGCTGGGCTTGGGAATTTGTTAAGATTTCTCTCCAGGTCCGCAGGTGTTGAAGTCTTCCTTAGTTTACCCATATTTCTTTTCATTTATTGGTTTTTCTTGGAGTGCAGTTTCTTTAGATTTCAGCTCGTTTTTGAGTTAGGTGAGGTCAATGAGGTTTGGCCCCTCTCACATCTTCCAGTGCAAGTGCAGCCTCAATTACCCTCTCCCTCTACCTACCAGCCAGTGCAATTCCACTCCTGGCCACAATGGATGAGGGCACTGTTGAGCCTACTTTCCTTGACTCCTCCTCTACCTAGTAGTCAATGGAGTTCCCACCCCCTCAGGAAGGGCCAACAGCATCCCTCTACCCCTTTGGGGTCCAAGCTCCAATTCCAGGGTTCAGGGGACAGGTTATCTTTAATGCACCACAGTCTCCAGGCAGAGAGGAGTGCGCACAGGGTCATGGGAGGGGAGAAGACCCTAGCTCAGCTGTATTGCCTGTCTGTAGGTCCGGTGTGTGGGGGGGGGAGTGGCGACCTGGCTTAGAGTGCTCAGATGCCGCAGTTCTGGGAGGGAGGGAGGAGGGGCAGCGCACACCTGTCGGTCCACGGGGTCCTAGGCGACCCCAACGCAGCTGGGGCGGGAGGGAGGAAGGGGTAGAGCTCACCTGCTGATCTGTGGGGTCCTGGGCAACTACGCTGCAGCTCGGGTGGGAGGGAGGAACAGATATAATATTTCTTTTCAGAGAAAATTTTTGTAAGCTTAAAAGTAAATAAGAAGACATGAAAAACTAAAATTAATTAAATTTGGCCACAGAAAAATAAATATTTTGAATGCAAATGAGCTAAGCTAATTATTAAGAAATGTGCATAGTGAAATAAAACATTAATTGATTTTATAATTATTGAGACCTGGTGAATGAGTCTAAAGCAGGGACACAGCAAGGATTAAGAAAAGATGGCAT
>PVKC010028482.1:0-15433 GCA_004027635.1 Crocidura indochinensis
ATTGTCCTCCCACTGTAACTTTACCTTGTCCTCTCTCTTTACATCTTTGCTCTCATAATTAAAAATAAAAATAAAAAAAAATCCAGTTTAAGAGAGTAAGTCATAAAATCTAGTTTAAACTTCAACTTTACTCTCCAATGATATTAATCCCAATGGTAAAATTTAGATTGTGTTATCACTAAAAAACTTTAATAATGCTAAGCTAATTCTATCAATCTTTTATTTAAAGAGAAGGGACACAGGTTTCTAGAGTTTTAAGAAAATTTGTTTCTGGAAACCATGTTTCTGGGGAGGAATTGTCTTTAGAAACTTAAAACAATCCTCAGAATTGTACTAGCATGTTAACAATATGTAATATTGCAAATATTCTGGAAAAGGGAAAAAAATAACTAAAACTAGTAAAATAATAGGTTCTTTTTAGACGAAATAATTGTTTTAAGATTTTCAGATTCAGAATACTAAATTATTCTTCTAAACTATATTGTTCTGCAATCAAAGAAACTCCTTTTGTTAGAGATATTTTGATAGACTTTATGTCAAAAGATAAATTTACTGTTATGGAAGAATAAGACCTCTTTAATTTGAACTGCTAGAAAAATTATTTCTATATTTGTTTACATTTTCTCCCAGATCCTGAAGAAAAAATTGACAAATCTCTAAAAAGTTATGAAAACAGCTAAAAGTGAAATTCAACATTAGCTAATGTAATGAAATACAATCAGTGATTAATCACTGAGCAAATGTTCTTGAATTAGGCAGTCCTGAAGGTTAGGGACACGAGCAACTTCACTGAGGGAGAAAATTGAATTTACCAGTCATAAGTTTCCTTTGGTGTTATGACTCAAACTCAACTATAATAATAATATAATAGGCATCATTTATTAAGTGTGTCCTATGTGTCCCATGCTGTGAAGTGATTTACATATATTATCACTTTTTGTTCTTGGTTAGAGTCCTCAGAAAGAGATAAACTTTTATCTATTAGTGGAAGAAGATGGGCGGTTTCTAGCTCAGGTCACTTTGCTGAGGCCTCTTCTTTGATAAGCAAAGAGCTCAATTTGGGTGATGAGAATGAAATGTGTATCCTCACTATCAAAACTTACTGCTTTCTAGGCCTAAAAACATACAAATGTCTAATTCCCCTGGATTATAACTGTTGTTAGTTTTACATATCTCTATATTTCAATTATATTCCAGTTTTAAGAAGAAAATAAACTGAACTTGTCTTTTCACAGAATTATTATTTAATTATCCATGTGTCATTTCTGAATGGAATTTCCTGGTTTTGAATGTCAGTTTCACTAAGCATTTGTCTTGGAGAACTTACTTAATATCTCCAAATCAGAGCTTTATTTCCCACAGTGTAGATAATAGTATAGATAATATATATGCATATACATATATTATACATGTACATACATATACATATAAATATATAGATATAGTTATAGATATATCGTTTTGGAACCACACCTGACTGCTCAGGCTTATTCTTGTCTCTGCACTGAGAAGTCACTCATGGCAGTCTTATGGGATAAGACTTATGGGATGTCAGGGATCAAACCCGAGTCAGCCATGTGCAAGGCAAATGCCCTACCCACTTTTCTATAGCTCCATCCCCAACAGATAATTTTTCACCACAGGGTTGTGCTTAAGTAAAATAGGAATATCACTAGGCAAGAGCAATAGTACAGTGGGTAACGGCATTTTCCTTACACATGTTCAGCCTGTGTTGGATCTCCTATATCTCATATGAATACCCCAAACTCCATCAGGAGTAGTTCCTGCTGCAGATTCTGAAGAAAAGACTGAGCACTGTCAAAAAAAATTCCATAAACAAACAAACAAAAACATAAAACAAAGTAAAAATAGCCTCAAAAGATTTTATAGTATTTTCTAGTACAAGATATGCTTTTATAAATGCTGACTATTTACATAAATTACTGTGTTATTTGTTATTTGGAATTTAGATGCTCTAAAGAAGTTTTATTATTTGATATGAAAATTCAAGTTCTTAGAGCTTAAAAATATTTTAAGCAAAATAAAATGAAATATGTACCTTGATTTTTACTGGTAATTGTTTAATTTTTCCCCAGTGTTCTTTTGAATATTTTAACATACTTAGACTTTCTACAGCATACTCTGTATAGATGTCTTTATCAACCAAGGAATTCTATAATAAATAAAAAGGAATCAGGCATTATATTTTTTCTTACTGTAAGAAATTCTCTTTCCTTTTACCTTTCTTCCTCTATCTTTTCTCTCTCAAACATTGATACATACATAACTAGTCCTAGAACAATAAGTAGCAAATGCAAACAAGGATTGAATATGCCTTGTTTGAGTAATATAAGTTAACAGGAAAGGATGAAGTTAATATCATTTTATAAAATTTGAAATAATGGGATTATATTCAGCAACTGGGGATGTAGCCACCTGCTTACTTTCAGCTGATCAGTCTTAACAGAAGTTTATTTCTATAAAAAGAAAGGACTAAAACAAAAAGCACAGTGGGAATGGTGCTTGAGTGAATACCTGATTTTGATCTCAATATCTCATCAAAGTAATTTCTTTTTGTTTGTTTGTTTGAGTTTTTTGGGTAACACCCGGTGATACTCAAGGGTTACTCCTGTTTATGTGCTTAGAAATCCCCCCTAGCTTGATGGACCATATGGGACACTGAGGGATCGAACCATGATCCTTTCTACGCTGGCGCACTCAAGGCAGAGGTCTTACGGCTTGCACCACTGGTCTGTCCCCTCAAAGTAATTTCTAAGTGCAGAGCAAGATGTAACTCTTGAGAGCCCACTAGTTTTGACACCAAAATAAAATAGAAAATGAAGAAGGAGGAGGAGGGGGAGGAAAAAGAGGAGGAAGACCTTTAAATAGTCTCTTAAAACCATTAACAACCATGAGTTCCATAGAAAAATTGACCTGTTTATGCAGTTTAGGACTTACACAAGATACTAAACCCGAGGTCATTGAAGATTGAATTGAAATTGTTTAACATTAAAACTCTGCAGATAGCAATGGTGGATGCAAGGTTAGAGTTGGTTTTTCATACAAACAAAGCCCACCTTTTCTTTTCTTTTTATTGTGGCCAAAGTGCATTACAAATCTTTCACTTCATCATCTATGGTACATAGTGACAATGAATGAGGGGCATTCCCACCACCAGTGCTGTCCTCCCTCCACTCCTGTTCCCAGTATGCATCCCGTTTCTCCCTACTTTACCCCCCATAATACTAATGCAACTGGTCTCCACTTTGCAGCTTGTTTTGAGCAACTACTCCATCGTTATTGGAGATAAAAAGGATAAGAAAAAAAATGGAGAAAAAAATTTGGTGACAACTACCAAAAAAAGAAGAGAGAGAGAAAAAAAAAGAAAAGAAAATTGGAAGAAAAAAGAAAAAAACGGACCTGGCTAATAAAAATAAATATAAAAATAAATCTCTTAATAATAGCCACAAGAGTGAAAAAGGAAGATAATAGTGGAAGAAAAAAAGGGAGGAAAAATAAAGTAAAAAACTAAAAAACTAACGAATCAAAACAAAACAAGAAAAAGTGGGTGCTGGAGTGGTAGGGTTTGGCGTTCCCCCCACTTTTTTTTTTTTTTTGCATAGGCACAGCAAACGTTGAGGGAAAAGGGGAATTCCCATGGCCTAAGAGATTCAGGGTTTCTCCATCCTTGAAACATATCATTATGGGAACCTCTGGCTCCATATATACTCATTACCCCATCTCAAAGGCTTTATTTTTTGTGATGCCAGGAGAGTTTCCTCTCAGTTGTGTGTGAGAAAATCAGGTCACTGTAGGTAGTGATCTTGGTATTTGCGTGGGTTATAGGTCAGGGTCTAGGATAGAGTCTCTAGGTTCTCAAGGTTCCTATCCATCATTGTCGTGTTCAGTCTTTTGTATCACTTGCTCCCTGTTTTCATTTAGTCCCTAAGTCGAAGCCTAGGATGTTATGGATCCAAAGGTTGTGCTCTGTCTCTATTGTCCAAGTTGGAGCTCTGTAATAAGACATCTTGTACTTGTTGTTGTTGTTGTCTTTTATGTGTCCTGGG
Organism: Crocidura indochinensis; assembly: GCA_004027635.1. Classification (NCBI taxonomy): domain Eukaryota; kingdom Metazoa; phylum Chordata; class Mammalia; order Eulipotyphla; family Soricidae; genus Crocidura; species Crocidura indochinensis. The sequence goes on from PVKC010028482.1 coordinate 4,068, forward strand.
CTACAGCCTAGGGTAGGGTTTTCCTTATTAGTCCCAAAGTTCAGTCACGGTTGTCCAAGTCAGATTTCTGTTGTTGGTGTTCTTATTTTTCACAGTTCAAAAGACGATATTGCTTCTGATTTCCATTTAGCGTTAGGTTATATTATAGAACCGTCTGGTCTTAGGTCAAGTTTTCCTTTCTTCATTATTATATCCAAATTGGCACAAGTTGGTGCCAGAGCAGTAAAGCACAACTTTTCAACACAAAAACGTGCTTTTCTAATCAGAGTTGTAGTTGAAAAGCTACAACTAGTCCATTCAAATGGAACGTGCAGATTCCATTTGATTTCCCTTGTATGCACTAGCATCTCTCCCAAGTAAGACCCTGGCACTGAGCCTTCTGATTTTGTTGTTGGAGGGAATGGTTCCCTGCCCATCGGGAATACTGTTAGAATAGCACCAAGTTCAAACATCAGTGATGATTCTCAAAAACCATGCTTCAAAACAAAATTCTAAGAAAATCACTTTATGGAAATAGCCAACAAAGTGGACCAAGAGGAGGCACTCTTTTGCTCTGGAAGTTGCCACGCAGGTGTCTTCAGCCATTGCCTGTGGATTCCATTAGTATTATTGAGATTTGAATTTGGCATAAATGCTACTGTGCAGGCAAAATAGACAATGAAAAAGTATTACATATGATCTTACATAAAACAGAAAAATTTCATTTTTCTAGAGGATAGTATCTTCTCTTCATTTGTATGACTTGATTCGTATGTGTAGTGGTTGTGATTGTTATATAAAATTGTCCTAACTCAAAGCCACGACAAATAGCCTAGCAGTTCTGCAGTCTTTGATAATGGCATTTTTTTTGGAGTTTTAGTATTTTGCATTGTAAAATGGGAATTTTAGTACTAACCATATGGAATATTCTGACAATGGAAAAAGAAAAGCTGGAGTGCTTTAGATAGCTGCTTGGCATATACCAAGTGTTCATTAACTGCTTCTTTACTAAGTATATTTACTCTCAAAAAAATGATTGACTATAAAGAATTTTACACAACTTAGTTATTCATACAAATAACTACTTAGTTTTTCACTGAAGAGGTTACACATTTTTTATTTCTCAGATTCCAGACATCCCATTGTCTTTATCTAATTACTAATCTAGTTTTTTAAAGTCACTCTTGTTATTTTTATCTCATGCTTAAGATATATTTTAGGCAAATGTATTTAAAATTTTATTTGGTGTTCCTTTTACTATACAAATGGTTGCATGCATCCAGTACTGTTCTAAAGCTTAGCTATTAAAAGTAGGGATGAAAAACAGTTTAGCAGACAAAGTATTTACCTTGCACATGGACAACCAGTGTTTTATCCCTGGTGACCCAAATGGCTTCCTGAGCCTTATCAAGGGGTCCCTTTAGTGCAGATCCAGTATAAGCCCTGAGAACCACCAACTATGACCCTCCAAAAAACAAACATATATATATATATATAATTTGCATTTATAATTATAAATGCAATAAAATTAACTTATATTTATTTTTAAACAATAATATATTATTTGTTATATATTTCTTATCCTTTTCAAACAATTTATAAAGAGGAACATCATTGCTTTAAGTATTCTATTAATTACATTTCATTAATTGCTAATAAAGTCATATTAGCTTAGTAAATAAACCTGAGATTTTGTAGCTTTTAATATTTTTGTACAGAAATAAATACATTGTTTTGAATCAGGAACAGGTAACATATACATATGAATATTTGTGATATACATAAACATTTTTAGAGGGAGAATTTCTGAAGACAGAATAAATTTTGGTAGATATTTTTATTATGCTGGCCTCCACAGATGTCTTATATATTAAAATTCCTTCTTGTGATTGGACATCAACTGTCCAACTTCGAACCTTGGATCTCAGTCTTAGAACTGACACAATTCCCTGTACCAGCACTAGGAACCAAACTTCCCCCTGGGAGATTCCTTAATACCACTATGGCACCAACTTGCTCCAAACTAGATGCATAGGACATCATAATGACTAGGAAACAGCAACAACTCGATATAAGAGCAGGTCCCTCAGCCTCATCACCTAATGGTGAGATGAAATCATAAGGCACTCTGTCCTTTGACCTGTGCAAAAACCAAGATCACTAATTACAGAAGAAGAACTGCAACAACCATGACTGAGCAGAACTTCTGGAAAGACTCTATCCTAGACTTCATCCTAGGAACTGTGCAAAAACCAAGATCTGTAATTACAGAAGATTGACCTTAACAATCATAATTGAGCAGAACATTTCCTGGCACCATAAAAAAATACCTCGAGGTTCGACAATGAGTATGGTGGTAGCCTGTAGTTGATCCTATGACAGTACTTTAATGGTGGAGAAATCCTGTATGTCTTAGGCCAATGGAATTTCCTCTCTAATTTTCCCAATTACTGTGCTATGCAAAAAACAAAATGAAAAGAACAAAGAACAAAGAAAGAAAGAAAGAAAGAAAGAAAGAAAGAAAGAAAGAAAGAAAGAAAGAAAGAAAGAAAGAAAGAAGAAAGGAAGAAAGAAAGGAAGAAAGAAAGGAAGAAAGAAAGGGAGAAAGAAAGAAAGAAAGAAAGAAAGAAAGAAAAAGAAAGGAAGAAAGGAAGAAAGAAAGAAAGAAAAAAGTTTTACTTTTTCTTCTCTTTTTCTTTTTCTTTTGGGTGAGGGACACACCCAGTGATCCTCAGGGGTTACTACTGACTATGCACTCAGAAATCGCTCCTGGCTTGGGTGGTCATATGGGACGCAGGGGGATTAAACTGCCATCTGCTCTAGGCTAACACAGGCAAGGCAACACCTACCGCTTCACACCACTGATCCAACCCCTTTCTTTTTCTTTTAAATTTAAATTCATAGCCTATACACAGGGTTCATCTCCACTTTTTTTTTTCCCCAACAGAACCATAGAACACAAATCACCTTTTCTGCATCATAAATTGAGGGGAAATAAAAAAGTGGATGGTACCATCAGCAAGAATCATAAACACTGAGTGGAAAAAAAAAGATTAGCCCTAAACACCCAACCCAAAGTTAATGACAATAGAATCAAGAGATCTAAACTACAACAAACTACACACAAAAGGGAGTTGTTACACTAACAGTCCAGGAGGCTAAGGGTGGAGACAGGGGAAGTGAGCTGGTCCCCAGGAGGTCAACATTGGTGGTGGGAATGTCCTAAATCACTGTCACTATGTATATTAAATATAAATGTGAAAGACTTGTCACTCATATCGGTCTCAATAAATTTATAAATAAATTTCCTTCTTTAATCTATTGAAAAATCTGTTATATATGTTATATTACTTTTTCATCATTAATAATATAGAAGTTAAAATGATATCTCTAAAATACTTTAATTATGATTCCCTTATAGTGAGTTTGAGAGATTTTTATGTACATATACATGAATATATGTAAATATATATCTATCGCTGTCAAAATTCTCAAGATGGGCTATTCTTGTTGTAAGGATTAAATAATCAGACATTAAATTAGTGTTATTTTGGAAGGATATTCACAGTGTAATTAAAATTACTCAACAGTCTTTTAAAAAGTGAAGTAATTTTAAGTTGTCTGAGTGGGCCCAATTTAGTCTTATAAATTCTTAGGCAGAAAAAAAGAAATAAAAGAAATAGAAGTAAGGTGAAAAGGAACAGAGGAATGCAAAAATAGTAGTCAGAGACTCAGCATAAATGAGGTAAAGGGCTATCAGGGAGATTGAGAGCAGAGGGACTCAATGCAACACTGAATACTTTGAAGATGAAAGGTATGAGCGATTATGGCAGATAATCACTAGTAGCAATAAATGAATAAATAAATAAATAAATAAATAAATAAAGGAATTCTCAGTTCTTTAGCTTTGTAGAACTGAATCCTTACCAGTTGAATGTGTTTGGAAAAATGTCAGTTTGTGAATTTTAATGCTTATACATTTTATCTCACTAAGACAAATCATGTATCATATGGGATACATGTTTATATTAAAAATTCATCTAATTTATTTTCTCTCAGTTTGCTTGTAGGCCCTAGAATGGACAAGGTTGCTAATAGTAGTATTACAAGCATAATGCATTACAACCCCCAGAAAGTGATAGAATTTGTATGACAATGTAGGAAAAAAATACAAGTCACAAGTTTGATATTATTCAAATGACAAATTATGAAATAGCCAATAAATGAAGTTAAAACAACTGGACATCTGGGATTGGCACTTCCACCGAACAATTCTTCATTCATCTATTTGATAATGAGATTTGAGTAACTTTGGTAGATCTATTAAAAAATGACAAGAAAAACTTTATTTAAGGTCTACAAGGATATTTAGCAGTAAACAAAAACAAGAAGATATAAATGCACGTTATAGAGTACTATATAAATATAAAAGGCAACAAGAAATGATATTTTAAATGTAGAAAGAAGAAATTTAATGTAAAATAGAAATATATTTCTGAACATTAATGAGGGTGATGATGATATTAACTGGATATTTACAAACCATGTATAATTAAGTATATTTAGTAATAATTTATTAAAACTAAGATGATATCAGTGATTATAATTGGAGAATAAAAGGGAAGTTTAAACAAATTATCACAGTAAAAAGTTCTTAAAATGGTTGGAAAGATAATACAGAGCTCTAAAAGTATGACTAGAGCGAAAATATACACTTCAAATATCAAAATAAATAACATGTCTATAGAGCAATGAACTGCAAAATAAGTCATTTTTTAAAGATCATGGGAGGTTCAAGGAAACTAGAGGCTTGAAGACTTTCTGACTCATTCTCTTCACCCACAAATATATAATAAAACAATATTATAGAACTAAAATCAAATTTAGCAGTGACAATATAAAATAATATTACTGTATTTATAAAAACACAAAAGAAAACATAAAAAACAAAAATCCAAGCATTAATTTGGCTAACATAGAAAAATCCAATATAAGGCTATCTAAAGAGTTCCAATTAAAAACACTTAGATGTTAAAACGAAAAGAACTCACCCTTATCCTCGCTTTTATTAGAGACAGTCATCCTATTTTTCTCACTACCATTATCATGATAGCTGTATTAGAGACAGACATTCTATTTTTCTCACTACCATTACATGATAGTTGTCAGTGTAGTTATTTCTCTAACTGAACTCATTACACTTCGTGGTGGGGAAAAAGGAAATGGTGGTATTGGTGGTGGGAAGGTTGCACTGGTGAAGGGGAGTGTTCTTTTCTATAACTGAAATGCAACTACAAATATGTTTGTAATCATGGTGCTTAAATAAATATATTATTAAAAATAAAAAATGAAATGGTAAAACTGCCAGAGAAATACCAGATGAACATAAATTAGAAAATCATGAGTTGCAAAGTTAATAACAGATCAAATGAAGGCCTACCTCTCAAAGCAATCTTTTCTTAAGCCTTTCTCAGATCCATAGGTAGGACACTGCTTTCTCTAATTTCAAAAATAGGTAACTGGTATTTGGGGAAAAAGTTAAATACATAAAGAAAGAAGAGTGAATTGAAAGGATCTCCATGAAACCATTACTCATTTTCCACAAATGTCCACATTTCTTTTACATTTTGTTTCATCTGGATTTCCACCCATTCTCCAACTCTCAGTTGACCAACTGTGATTAGTATTGTTCTGTATTATAAATGAACATATATTTTAATTTACAAGTCTTGACTATAATTTTTACAAATGGATGGACTTCTTCTAATCATTTCCAAGAAATTATGAAAGTATTGAATCATGTCTGTTATTTGTCATGCATTTCTCTTTTGGTCTCTTATCACTCATCCTCAGAAACACTCTTTTTAGATTGTTAGTTAAATAGAGTTAGTCTTGCCTGTTTTAGGACTTAACATAAATAGCTTCAATCAGTAATTATTTTTGTTTCTAACTACATTCACTTAGCTTATTGTCTGTGATATTTCACTTATGAAATTGGACATGTTAGCATTTTGGTCTTTTCGATGGTCTCATATCATTCCACAGTATGAATATACTTTGTGTATCCACTCTTCTGTAATCAGATGTATTTAGATTGTTTTCGGTTTGGGGTTATTATAATAAATCTGGTATAAATGTTATTTGAAAAGCATTCTTCTAATGGACATTTGTTTTATTTTCTATTGAAGAAAAAATCTAGATGTATGATTTCTGTGTCTCAGATACATGTATGTTTATATTTAGGAGAAACCACTAAATATTTTCTAAGCCATTACATCATTCTATTATCATCAGCAGTGAATGAGAAACCATGTGTTCTATATCCTCTCAATATCATAAGGTTGTCTGACTTTAAGTTGTAACCCATTGAATGGATGTAGTGGTATCCATTTAAAGTAGTATTTTACAGATTCCTACAAAAGAATAACTATTTGTTCTGTCAGATTTATAAAAATTGCATATCTTTACTTTGTATATATCTATAGTATCATTTAAGTGCTCATAGAAGGATTTTCAAATTAATCTCTCTCTCTCTCTCTCTTTTTTTTTTTTTTGGTTTTTGGGTCACACCCGGCAGTGCTCAGAAATTGCTCCTGGCAGGCACTGGGGACCATATGGGGCACCGGGATTCGAACCGATGACCTTTTTTTTTTTAAAATTTTTTTAAATTTTTTTTTTTTTGTGGTTTTTGGGTCACACCCGGCAGTGCTCAGGGGTTATTCCTGGCTCCATGCTCAGAAATTGCTCCTGGCAGGCACGGGGGACCATATGGGGCACCGGGATTCGAACCGATGACCTTTTGCATGAAAGGCAAACGCCTTACCTCCATGCTATCTCCCAGGCCCCTAATTTTTTTTCTTTCAAAAATCCTTCTACCTTGTATTGCATCTATTTTCTTTGATGCATTAAGTATTTCTGTAGTCTAGACACATATTGCTCTTTGTTTTTTATTAATTCTACTATGTTCTTGTCTCAAGTCACTCATGAAATAAATTATGATCCACTGAGGAAACCCCCATTTAAGTTAGTTTCTAAAGAACATAGTGAATACTTACATTTTCACTTAAGCTGTATTTATTTGAAGAAGAGAAATTTGTTTCTGTACAAGTGTTTAACCAAACTATTGGAGTTTTCAATTCATTTATCAGTCAATTAACGATGGATATTTAGGGGCAGTGAATAAGAAGTAGGTATGTGTGTGTGCCTGTGTGTGTGATAATTAGGGAGCCATTCTGCCTTTGATATTACATTCATTTAGTTTTAATAATATCTTTATTTAAGCACTGTGATTACAAACATAATTGTAGTTGGGTTTCACTGATAAAAAGAACACTCACCTTCACCAGTGTAACATTCCCACCACCAATTCCCCCCATATCCTTCCTCTCCCACCCCTGCCTGTATTCAATACAGGCATTCTACCCTTCTCATTCATTAACATTGTCATGGTAGTTGTTAGTGCGGTTATATTATATTAATATTAAGTCAATATTTCCAAGCATCATTTTAAAGAGAAATTTATTTGTAGGGGTTTCAAATAATGAAATTCCCCCATTTTTTTTTTTTTGATTTTTGGGTCATACCTGGTAACTCTCAGGTGTTACTCCTGGTTATGCTCCTGTCTTGGGGGACCGTATGGGATGCCAGGGGGATGGAACCATGGTCTGTCATACGTCAGCAGTGTGCAAGACAAACCCCCTATCTCTGTGCCACCACTCTGGCACCTTAAATGCATTTAGTATGCTACTTTCCCTTTAGAATTTACTAACAAATGTTTAAGTGCACACCAATTATGTACTGTATGGTAAATATATGTGCATTTGGATACCCCAGTGCCTATTAGTTTCTTTAGAATAATGGCTTATATGCTTTTTATAGAAGTAAATTTGTTTTTGCGAGTGAAGAATAATTGGAGCATATACAAAAGATAAATATTCATAAAGATCCTAAATCTCATCAAACATCACAATGAATAATTAGTTCAGACTGTATGCTACTTATGGTAAATATATGTATCCTTTGGTTCATTATCTCATGATTCAACTACTTACCTGAAGAATATAGAGTTCATCTTCTGAAGGCAAATATATGAGTTAAGCAAAGATGCAAATAATCATGTGAGATTCAACCAAAGGATCTTAAAGATTCCAGTAACTTATATGTTTAAACAGTTACAAACAATATATAAATAGTTGCATCTGGAACTTTAAAGTCATTAGGTACCTTATCTACAATCAGATTCATCCTGAACCTTTTTTTTTATATTATTGCACTAAAGAACTTTGTTTTTTTTTTACCTTTAAATGTTTTTCTTATTAATTTTACTATGTTCTTGTCTCAAGATCACTCATCAAATAAATTATGATCCACTGTGGAAGTCCCATTTAATTTAGTTTCTAAAGATCATAGTGAATACTTACATTTTTAACTTCAATGGAAAAACAGGTATGTTATTTTTCCTTGCTAGTTTTGTAACTTACTAGACAATTTACCACTTTACTCAGGTTCTTCATATATAAAATAGGATCCTTTAACTCAAATATTCATGCTTTTTTTGGTTTGTTTTTGTTTTGGGGCCACACCCAATGGCACTCAGGGATTACACCTGGCTCTCTACTCAGAAATTGCTTCTGGTAGGCACTTGGGACCATATTGGATGTCGAAATTTGTAACACCATTGGTCTTGGGTTGGCCGCTGGTAAGGCAAACACTCTACCACTGTGCTATCTGTCTAGCCCCACATATTTTTATTTTTAAAGAAAATTCTTTCTTGTATTCCAAGCAATTTCCCCTGCTACTGATTTTTTATTTTTTCAAGGGATAAAGAAAATTTCATCTTTAAGGTACAAGAAGAATATGTACAAGGAAAATCAAATTCTTCAAAATTCAAATTATATGTGCAAGGACAACCAAGTTCCTTCTCCCAAGAATTTGGAATCTTAAAATGAAAAGGCAATTGCTAACTCATCTTAAGGACTCTTTAGAGAAACTCTCTAGAGAAAAGTTTGAAAAATTCCATTTGGCTAAAATACCCTAAATCATATTAATACATACTCTTTCAGAGGCTTAGTCCAGTATTCATGTCGCTATTTAGAGTTTATATTCCATCTGTCTTTTTGCATGTGTATGTATGTGGTTTAAGTTAACCACTGTTTTACTAAGTTCTTTTAAACAAGACATATAAAAAAATGACACTCATTAATTCTCAAGTGGCTTATATCCCTGTTATGTGGAACCATCTACAAACAGAAAATCTTGTTTACTTTTTGCTCTCCTTCCTTAAGTATTTCAGTCCAATATAAGTCTCAACTCCATAATGCTTAATAACACATACAATGTCTCAAGGACCCTGAGTGAAAACTCCAAACCCCAATTGCCAACTTTGACGGCTCTGCTTCATTAATTTTACTCATAACTGGGGGAAAAATAATCAGTCTGTTACTATCTTTCTCTGTCTCTCCAAGGAGCTTCCTGAGCTCGAGCTCTGGTATATTTCAAACATGGTGAGGGATATGTAGAGAATGATCTCTCTCATATAGATGACATCAACATGCACAGCAAAGGGTCACAGGCAACAAACCCAGTGGAAGAACTGATTCATAGATATGAGTTGCAGTGGAGAATTGGAAAGGCAGGGCTTTCTTGCTCTTTATTAAAAAAATAGGTGATTGTATGTCTGGAGAACATTCTCTGAGTACTCAAGCCTATTCCACTGATCTGAGGGTCTGTCTTTATTCCAATACCTTGCTGTTTGATAACTATTAATTTGTAATACAGTTTTAAATTGGGGAAAGTAATGCCTCCCATATTCTTTTTCTGAAAAATTGCTTTATCTATTCGAGGCCGTTTATTGTTCCAAATGAATTTCAGAAGTGTTTGATCCACTTCTTTGAAGAATGTCATGGGTATCTTTAGAGGGATCACATTAAATCTGTACAATGCTTTGTGGAGTATTGCCATTCTAATGATGTTAATCCTGCCAATCCATAAGCAAGGTATGTGCTTTCATTTGTGTGTGTCCCCTTATTTCTTGGAGCAGGGTTTTATAGTTTTCTTTGTATAGGTCCTTCACATCTTTGTCAAGTTGACTCCAAGATATTTCAGTTTGTGTGGCACTAATGTGAATGGGGTTGTTAGTTAAATGTCTATTTCTTCTATATCCTTATTGGTGTATAAAAAGGCCATTTATTTTTGTGTGTTATTTTGTAGCCTGCCACATTGCTATATAATTCTATTGTTTCTAGAATTTTTGGTAGAGTCTTTAGGGTTTTCTAAGTAAAGAATCAAGTCATCTGCAAGCAGTGAGAGCTTGACTTCTTCCTTTCCTATCTGGATTCTCTTGATATCTTTTTCTTGCCTAATTTCTATAGAAAGTTCTTCCAGTACTATGTTAAATAGGAGTGGTCAGAGAGGACAGCCTTGTCTTATACCATAATTTAGAGGAAGAAATCCTAAATGGAGCAAGAAAAGCCTCTTTAACAAGTGGTGTTGGCACAACTGGTTAGCCACTTGCAAAAAAGCGAACTCAGACCCCCAGCTAACACCATGTACAAAGGTAAAATCCAAATGGATTAAAGACCTTGATATCAGATCTAAAACCATAAGGTATATAGATATAGAACAATACATAGGTAAAACACTCCATGACATTGAGTCTAAAGGTATCTTTAAGGAGGAAACAGCACTCTCCAAACAAGTGGAAGCAGAGATAAATAGATGGGAATATATTAAACTGAGAAGCTTCTGAACCTCAAAGGAATAGAGTCCAGGATAAAAGAGCCACCCACTGAGTGGGAGAAACTATTCACACAATACCCATTAGATAAGGGGCTAGTATCTAAAATATACAAGGCACTGAATATATACATATATCCAAAATACACAAGGCACTTTTTTTTACAAGAAAAAAGCATCTATACACAATGGAATATTATGCAGCCATCAGGAGAGATGAAGTCATGAAATTTATGTACATGGAATCTATTATGCTGAGTGAAATAAGTCAGAGGGAGAGATAGATGTAGAATAGTCTCACACATCCATGGGTTTTAAGAAAAATAAAAGACATTCTTGCAATAATTTTCAGAGACAAAAGAGAGGAGGGTTGAAACTTCCAGCTCACTACATGAAACACCACAAAGAGTGATGAGTGCAGCTAGAGTAATAACTACATTAAGAATTATCATAACAATGTGATTGAATGAGAGAAGTAGAAAGCCTGTCTAGAGTACAGGTGGGGGTATGGTGGGCAGGAGAGAAATTTGGGACATTGGTGATGGGAATGTTGCACTGGTGAAGGGGGAGAGTTCTTTATATGACTGACCCAGCCACAATCATGTTTGTAATCAAGGTGTTCAAATGAAGATATTAATTTAAAATGGGGAGAA
>PVKC010028483.1:0-15455 GCA_004027635.1 Crocidura indochinensis
TTCTAGGCTTGAAAACATAGGCGCCTCACATGTTTAATATAATATGTTTTTCTAGAATCCGAGGCAATATCTTAAACTTTGGTTTATTATCTTGACTGGCCACACATTAGTCCAAAGATGTGATTTCGAACAATATGCTTCTAAGAACGTGTTTGATGTGAGATAAATTATTTTATTTATTTATTTATTTTTTGGTTTTTGGGCCACTCCGGCGGTGCTCAGGGGTTACTCCTGGCTGTCTGCTCAGAAATAGCTCCTGGCAGGCACAGGGGACCATATGGGACACCGGGATTCGAACCAAACACCTTAGGTTCTGGATCGGCTGCTTGCAAGGCAAACACCACTGTGCTATTTCTCACCAATGTGAGATAAATTATTAATTCAAGAAACTTCCATTGTTCCCCAACTAGCTGGGTGTGGGGGAGGTGGATTTAGTACAATGAAAGGGGGAAAATTAGGGGCCCGGGAGATAGCATGGAGGTAAGGCGTTTACCTTTCATGCAATAGGTCATCGGTTCGAATCCCAGTGCCCCATATGGTCCCCCGTGCCTGCCAGGAGCAATTTCTGAGCATGGAGCCAGGAGTAACCCCTGAGCACTGCTGGGTGTGACCCAAAAACAAAAACAAAAACAAAAACAAAAAAAAAAAGAAAGGGGGAAAATAGCATTACATGAGCCCGGCACCTGGGAAGAACATACAAGGTGGGTTATGAACTAAGCCCTAATAACTTAAGCACTTAAGAAGAGGGACAAGCAATTCTTTGTAGAGGCAGAAAAACCAGAGAAAGCATCCTGAGGAGGCAACAAAGGTTAAGTTCTGAAGGATATGGTAGAAGATGGAGAAAGAGCACTTGAGGTAGAGGTAGAAGACAAGTCAATAGCACAGGACAAGAGAGAGCATAAGGTTTTTAGAGGCAACCTGGCACTCAAGGATTGGGGTTGGTCAGTTAAGGCTGGGGAGGCAGATGGAACCAAGATTATGAAGACTGGTGATGTTATGCCTCTGTGTTTTGGGGCTTTCACTTACAGTCATCATGTGTTATGAGTCTCCATATATGAGAGTGGTGGTAGAGATCTGATCAGATCTATGATTTTTATTTATTTATTTATTTTATTTTATTTATTTATTTATTTATTTATTTTTTGGTTTTTGGTTCACACCCGGCAGTGCTCAGGGGTTACTCCTGGCTCCATGCTCAGAAATTGCTCCTGGCATGCACGGAGGACCATATGGGGCACCGGGATTCGAACCGATGACCTATTGCATGAAAGGCAATCGCCTTACCTCCGTGCTATCTCCTGGGCCCCTATTTATTTATTTATTTATTTATTTATTTATTTATTTATTTATTTGGTTTTTGGGTCACACCCGGCAAAGCTCAGGGGTTACTCCTGGCTCTATACTCAGAAATCACTCCTAGCAGGCTCAGGGGACCATATGGGATGCTGGGATTCGATCCACCCTCATTCTGCATGCAAGGCAAATGCCTTGCTTCCATGCTATCTCTTCGGCCCTATGATTTTTATTTTGAAGTAAAAACAGATTTTTATTTAGAAATTGTAGAGCAATGGAAGGGGGAGAGAGAAAGAGAGAGAATGTGCATGTTTTTCCAAAGACAGAGAGACCCAGTACACATCCCAGCATGGAAGTATGAAAACATGAAAGCACACATCTCACAAGAAAAGACTGGGTGCTGATATAGGTGTGCGGTCACTGTAGGCAACATATGTTGGGCCCACAACAAGCAAGTGTGCATCCATCGATGTTTTTTAAACAGTATTCTATATTCCAAGTGTGGAAAGTGGATTGAAAAGAGTAGGTACAGATCAGAAACCTGGAGAAGAATTTGGAGGTGGTAGAGAAATCCAGGGTAAATTTGGAAAGGGCCTGAACAAAGGCAGGGAGAAGAGAATGAATCCCCACACTGAATATTTAGGTGAAATTGACAGAACTGTTTAGCTGTAAAAAGTTAAAATTTAGTTAATGTGTAGTTAAAAGAAAAACAACACCCAAGTTTTTGTTTTTGTTTTGGGGCCTCACTTAGCAGTGCTCAGGGTTTACTCCTGGCTCTATATTCAGGGTTCACTCCTTCCAAGCTTGAGAGTTTATATAAGATACAGGGGCTGGAGTTCAGATTGGCCATACTCAAGGCAAGCATCCTACTCTCTGTACTGTTTTTCCAGCCCCAGATCCCCAAGTTTTTTCTTAGACTGCATGGCAGCAGGCTGATGCTATTCATTGAGAGAATTCTGCAGTGATGCTTCTTTTTTTTTTTTTAATAAAAGAATGTGGTTTAGTTTTATTTCGACCCACCTGTGATGCTTCATTCATCTATCCATGCATGCACATATCCATCTATTCATTCATGCACACATGCACAAACACAAGTCAGAAATTGGTTAGGTCTGGAGATAACTGCCCACACAGATCTTACATTCTTCTAAGAGCTGAACTAAGATTCCAACATCTTCTATATTTTTTTTCCTTTTGGGTCACACTTGGCAGTACCGAGGGGCAATTCTATTTCGGTTCTTAAGAGTGAGCCCTGGGGGCCGGAGCAATAGCGCAGTTGTAGGGTGTTTGCCTTGTGTGGGGCTGAACCAGGACAGACCTCGGTTCGATTCCTGGCATTCCACATGGTCCCATATAGTCCCCCAAGTCAGGGGCAATTTCTGGGCGCAGAGCCATGAGTAACCCCTGAGCGTCACCGGATATGACAATGACAACAGAAAAAAGTGAGCCCTGGATGTACTGGAGGTACCATATGTAATACCAGTGATCTTCATGCAAGGCAAATGCCTTAAACCCTGTACTATTTCTCCAGCTCCTCAAAATAAAATAGATTTTCAATCCCTGGCATCCCATATAGTCCCCCAAGCCAGAAGCGATTTCTGAGTGCAGGGCCAGGAGTAACCTCTGAGCATCACTGAGTGTGGCCCAAAGACCCAAAACAAACAAATAAAAACAAAAACAAAACAAAATATAAGAGATTTTTTTCTTTCCTTTTTTTTTTTTTTGGTTTTTGGGTCATACCCTGCAGCACTCAGGGGTCACTTTTGGTTCTATGCTCAGAAATCGCTACTGCCAGGCACGGAGGACCATATGGGATGCTAGAATTCGAACTACCATCCTTCTACATGCAAGGCAAACACCCTACCTTCATGCTATCTCTCTGGCCCCAGAGATTTATTTTTTTATTGGAAGTTTTATTGGAAATACATTCTGTTCTATTGGAGCTATTGGCTCTTTGTTTTTTCTACTCTGTGAAACATTTTTGTTTTTTTTGTTTGTTTGTTTTGTTTTTCGGGCCATGCCAGTTTGATGCTCAGGGGTTACCCCTGGCTAAGCACTCAGAAATTGCCCCTGGCTTGGGGGGACCATATGGGACGATGGGGGATAGACCCCCGGTCCTTCCTTGGCTAGCGCTTGCAAGGCAGACACTTTACCTCTAGCGCCACCTCACCGGCCCCAACATTTTATATATGTATACTAAGAAAAACATTTTAATATTATTGCTTGTGAGACCCCACCTGGCAGTGATTAGGGTTTATTTCTGACCATGCTTGGATCATTCTTGGCAGTACTCAGGAACCAAATATGAAGCTGCGATTGAACTGGAATCAGCTGCATGCAAGGCAAGCACCATAATCGTTATACTATCTTTTGAAACTTATGTAAAACATTTTATATTTTCATTCTATCTCATTTAGCTATTTGAAGAATCCTATATCAGCTGCATGCAAGGCTAGCACCATAATCTTTATATTATCTTTTGGACCTTATGTGAAACATTTTATATTTTCATTTTATCTCATTCAGATATTTGAAGGATCCTATTCAGTAGGTGCTGTTGCTACAAATAAAGAAACTAAGAAGTGGGGGAGGATAAGTAACTTGCCTAAGATTTCAGAGTGAATAGGTGCTTGGGGACTCAAATCCTAACTATCCCCAGAGCCTGTATTTTGCTAGCCAGCTACCCGATCTTTATATACTTTTGCAAAATGTTGGTGGGGGATGTTTACACTTACTAGACTCCTGTGGTTCTCCTCCAGGTTTTTAAGTGGATGCTCTTGGGGACTAGGATTGTGAGGGGTAACATATACAATCTTTTCATGAAGATAGTCAGGTCCAATCAAGCCATACTAGAAGCCGGTGAGCAAGGGGATGTTTGTTTGAATTGGATGGGTTACTCATTGTCTGGACAAGTTGATTTCTTTGAACTTTCCTTTATTTACCCTTCTACAAAAGTAGAACATTAGAAAAAAAAGTTTAACAGTGTTGTGATATTCACATGACAAATGCAATTGTGTCACCTCCCGATCTTGTTATTTGCGGTCTCAAATAGTCAGGGAGACCAGAATGGCTCTTAGAAGAGCAATAGTCTCCCAAGACCCCATGTACCTTTCCTTGTCTTGTCTCACCAAGAAATGGGGCAATGCCCCTGGGCCAGCTGCTCAACCCAACAAAATCCAAAAAGAGGAACAGGAAATGCTGGGTGCCATTTTTGGAAAACAAAAAATTACTCTTCAGGTTTTTTTCTACTTAAGGTTCAACATGGGCTATTTCCAACTTTTCACAATAAAAGAGGGCACAATAGAAGAGAGCTTAGTAAAGGAGCCAAAGAATCCCGAGTTCAAATTCTGAATCTGCTCTTTAAGTGTTGTGTAACTAAAAGCATAGTGTCACTTTTCTCAGACTCATTATCCATAAAGTAGGCTAAATTCTTATCTCACATTTTAACAAATATTCAACTGAGATATGTGAAATTATCTAAAACATGTCTTGTTCTGTAGATCATAATCTCCAATGCACATTAAAAGTCTGTTGATTACTGTACTAATGTCTTGTCAAAAACCAAAACATCCTCTTCCTAGTAAAAGTCACTTTCCCACTTACTCAAAGGAAGTAACCAGAGCTTTTATATGAAATGCTATAAAGGAGGGACTGATTTCATTGCCTTTGTCTTGACAATCAAAAGTACAAAGTAAAAGTACAAAAACAGAGTCAGAAAGAGACTCTGACTGAGACAAGGCTCATGAGAGAAAGATGTCTCACAGACCATGAATGAATGGCCAAGGTTGACCATTAATGGTGGGCCGTGAGGTGTGTGTTGGCATCAGGTAAAATGACCTAAGATAAGCCAGACCTTTATTTGTATGTGTTGTCATTGCCAGGACTTCATTGGCAGGTAACTTTCTGCCTGCTGTAAGATCAGGAAGGAAATCAGGCTCCAAGCCCCCTTTCATTGCATACCAAGACACCTGAAAGCAGTGCAGTAATTTAGATGACTTGGTTCTGTCTAAAATGACAGAGCAACTCTATATAGCATATATATAGAAGAGATATATTATATATATATATATATAAAAGAATTATTTCCTTAATTCTCTGTTAGGAAGATTTTAGTTATTTTGTTCTCTGCTAAGCATTCCTTTCTTTTTTCCTCTCTCATTCTCTCTCTCTCTCTCTCTCTCTCTCTCTCTCTCTCACACACACACACACACACACACACACTCACATGCACACACACAGACTGCTGATGCTTAGGGTTTACTCTGTACTCAGAGATCACACTTGGTGGTGTTTGAGTAACCATAGGTGGTGCTAGGGACTAAATTGGGGTATCTGCCTCATACTAGTCAACTGCTTTAACCCCTATACCATTTATCTGGCTCCTATATCAACTCTTTCAATTCTCAGAAAAACCACCTGAGAAAAGCTCACTTGCCTTAAAATAAGGAAATTCACGAATTTAAATGAATTTTCATTCATTTCATCTTCCCATTCCTCTTTTTCTTTTTACCAGAATCAACAACTTTCCACAGTCTTTGATAAACAACTATAGATATATGATAATTTAGAGTTTGGGGTAGGGAACTAGAGCCAATACAGGATGGGCCCCAGTTCAAATCCCGGCATCCCATGTGGTCCCCCGAGCCTGCCAGGAGCACAGAGCCAGGAGTAATTCCCGAGGGCCACTGGGTGTGACTCCCCACCGCAAAAAAATAGAGTTTGGGGTAGAAAATTTAGTCCTCTTCTCTTTGCTAACAAGGGAACCTAATGTCAATGTTCCTTCTCCCCCAGCCACTTCACCTTTCATTCCTTGCTGGTGATTGCGACTGCTCCATGTGTTACAACCTTTTGTCTGTTTTTATCTTCAGCTGTAGGAAAATATGACCTCTTGTATTTGATTTTTGGTTTTTGGGTCACACCCGGCAGTGCTCAGGGGTTAACTCCTGGCTCCATGCTCAGAAATTGCTCCTGGCAGGCACGGGGGACCATATGGGGCACCGGGATTCGAACTGATGACCTTTTGCATGAAAGGTAAACTCCTTACCTCCATGCCATCTCCTGGGCCCCAACCTCTCGTATTTGAGAGGCTAGGGTTCATGCCTAACTCTGCTGGACAAGCTATTTAAGTTCTTTGAGTTTTTGTGTCTTCTACAAAAAGAGAATATTATTCATTAGCTAACCAGGTTGTGTAGTCCATGGGCGAATGCAGAGCACCAAGCAAGTACTGAATGTATGGCAAGTGCTCACTACATTTCCTGTTGTTACACAGGCATGGAGAGATTTACTCCCCAGTGGTTCTAAAGGTACGGGTAGGAGTATAAAGTGAGGATCCAGTTCAGACAGCCAGAGAGTTTTGAAGAAAATCGAACTAAGTGTTTTCATGACTTCTGGAATGGAATGTTTTTTCTGCATCTCTCTTCTGCCTTTTTTTTTTTTTTTTGGCCTACCATTTTTTTTTAATTTCTTATAATAACCTTTCAAATGAAGATGAGCAATCCTTAACAGCTATCCTGTGGCGGATTTCCAAACCCCTGATACTCATAGGTTTCCTGCCAGCCTCTAAACTAACTGGGTGAACCTGTTCTTGAGGCTTAAGACCCTCATCTGGCTCCAAAGGACTCTCAGCCACATGGATGAGTGGCAGCTAGCAGCATAACACCGTGGGTTGACTCTATTTCTGGGCTTTCTTAATGTCTCCCTGCTTTGTAAGAAAATAACACCCATGGCATACTAGTTAGTAGCATCTTTTCATCTGATGGATGAAGGGGAAAAATGAGACTAATTTTATTTTAAAGTTTTTTTTAGACTAATATGTCTGCAGTTTAAGGCAGAAATCAATTGTGAGGACCCAGGAACAGGCTGCTTTCAGGGCTATCCACAGAAACAACAAAGCAGGTGACTAGGAAAATTTAATGGCAAAGACAACAGCTTCCTGATGTCCCCCTTTTTTATTATTTGTTAATTATTTATTATCTAGATGCTTATAGGGAAATAGACTTTTGAAGTACTCAAAACTGGAAAACATTTCTTTGGATTTAGAAGGCCACATAGAGATCACTACAACTTTTTCTAGAAAGGCCCTTTACGTCAAATTCTTCCTCTATGTGGTCTAGACTTTGATAGTGAGGTTCCCTGCAAGGGCCATGGCTCAAATAGTTAGTCAGGCTTATGTTTTGGCCCCTCATAGCAGATGCTACCAACAAGCTGGTATTCTATACTGTGTGAAAAGACAGAATGAGACAGCTAAGCGATATTCATGCACACTGACACGTGCTGTCTCAGGAGCTATCTGGGTCTCTTGGCTTCTGCTTCTTCATCTTACAATGAAGGTCTTCAATCAACCTGTCTCACAATTTCCCAGTGCTCCATGAACAACTTGTGATTTCATAATCCAGGACAGGGTGGAGGGTCAGCTGCACCACAACAGCCACCATGGCGGAGCGTGGGTCCAGGTACTGCCAGAGCTGTCATTTTAGAAAGATAGACAGAAGTGTTTTTATGTAAAACCTCCTGATTATTAGTGTTGGCACTTAATGCAACTTTGAAGAAGAACCCTGTATCAGCCAAAACCTACACATCCGGGAGAAACTGCTTAGCCAACAGGCTACTTTGGTACATAAATTATACATTTTTATATGGTTTATCTCAATTAAAAAGTGAAACAAATGATCTCACTACTGCTCTTACGGGGATAGGGGTGGCCAAAAATGGCACAGGGGCTAGTGTCTGTCTTGCAAATGTGAGGCTGAGAGCTTGATCCACTTGTATGCCCTGAGCACATTTCTGGCAATTCTGCAGCTTGGAACCCTGGCACCTCAGAGCATGGTGTCTCAAGTGCATCGATTGCAGGTGTGTTTGGGCACTGGAGGTTCAAGCCAATGATCAGTTATCTAAGCACCACATATAAAGAGAATAAATCCAGGTGAGCAGGTATGCAAGCATCAGAGCCAGGCATACAAACTCTGATGAGGGCCACAACCAAGCATGCATGTGTTCCTAAAGAGAAGGAAAGTGATAGAGATGAGAGAAGATTATGGAGCTTTCAAAAAAATTCCAAGGGTTTTGCTAGTGATTAAGGTTGTGTTCTTTAGTGCTTTACTAAAGATAGATATTATTGTTAAGTTAGGAGGGCTAATGGTCTTGCAAAATCCAATGGACATAAAACATAGGAATATAAAGCAGATGAAAATTTGCAAACAAGCTTGCTTTATTTAAATCTCAAATGCCTTCGGAATTTTAGTAGTTGTATTGACCAATATCTTGATTAAAGGTTTTAAAAATGAAAACAAAAATCTGAGGCAGGTGGGTTGATTGTAAGGCTAGAATGCCAAGTCTTGTTGGGGCCGGTGACTGTCACCTCACAGATGCTACAGAGGCCATCTGTGTCATTGCACACCCTGCTGTTCTGGCTCATCAGAGAATCTGTCACCACCTCTAATCCACCCTGCATGCTGTGCCCTGTTCTCACTGCTTATTGGCATGGGCATTCGGTGATCCCAAGCACGGAGCTGTGGATGAAAGAATCTTTTCCAAGAGGGGGCAGTGGCCCCTTGGGTTCAAGGGAAAGTAAACCCCAGCCATCAGGAAGGAGCTTTATAAATAGCTGTTTTTGTTCTCTGAGTGTGACTCTTGTGCCTGCTGTTCCTGCCAACAGATTTGTCTTGGCTCAGGGTATTTCAGCTTCAAGAGGCAAGGTATCCATCTCTTGGCTGTTTTCCATCCTCAGGACAAGACTGGCATTCAGAGCACCCAAATCAAATCACAGGCGCTGAATGACGGAAGGACAGAGACCTGTGAGACATGTGAGAAGAGCCTGAGCAGAAAAGTGGACAACTATAAGGAGGGGAGAGCTCAAGAAGGGGCTAAGATGAAAGAAAAAAAAAAGGCCAAATATTGAGGGAGAATACTAGAGTCTTCTATATAAGCCAGGAAGACAATTCTTAAATCATTTTCATGTGTGAAAGTTATCTGCACAATCACAGATGACAGATCCTGGACACTAAAGAGGTTTATGGGGTCCAGGGACTCTCAGCCAAGGTTTGAAGGACTGTTCCAAATGTGAAAGGAATCAGTGTACAGGTTTCTGTCAACATTTCTGACTGTAAAATAGGATTTATGTATCTAATCATAAAAATTGCAGAGACTAACAAGTTCAGAATGTGTTTGTCTCTGTTGTATGTGTGTGCGGTTTGTGTGTGTGTGTGTGTGTGTGTGTGTGTGTGTGTGTGTGTGTGTGTT
This sequence comes from Crocidura indochinensis, assembly GCA_004027635.1. Lineage (NCBI taxonomy): Eukaryota > Metazoa > Chordata > Mammalia > Eulipotyphla > Soricidae > Crocidura > Crocidura indochinensis. The sequence continues at coordinate 9,532 of PVKC010028483.1, forward strand.
TGAGAGAGAGAGAGGGAGGAAGAAAGAGAAGAGAGTGATGTGGAATAGAGTTACATCAATCCTATTGATTACCTGTTGGTAACCAGAGGTGCTGGTTAAATGGCAAATAGATGTTGAATAATACGTACAGGAAAATAATGATTTCCTAGAACAGCTTTTTGGCTGACTGAAGTATTACTGGTTCTGACACCGCGATGGAGGGTGTAAAGGAATGAATTCAGTAAACATACTACTTGAGGGTAGGGAAACTTTCAGAACTCCAAAGCAGTTCTGGATGGTGATGCTTATCTAAGACCTGGCAGCTTTCTCATGAAGGGAGGAAGTTGAAAGCAGACCTTGAGCATGTATGCTAAAGGACCAACTCCTAACTCCATTCCTTTTTTCTTACCTCTGCCCTCGGAGCACCCATCCTCACAAGAATTCTCTTTCCAGTCATTTTCCAACTTGCATGTATTCTCAGACTTCTGGCCTCCTCAAGATTTTAGTCTGGGTCATGACTGTGCTATATATTTTTAAAGGTAGTTTTCAGTTGTTGTTTGTTTTGTTTTGGGCCACATCCGGCAGTGCTCAGGTTTTACTTCTGGCTTTGCACTCAGAAATCACTCCTGGCAGGCCTGGGGGACCATGTGGGATGCCAGGGGTCAAATCTGGGTCAATTGCGTGCAAGGCAAGCTCTCTACCTGCTGTACTATTATTAGCCCACTGTGCTACTTTTTGACACAGAGCCTGTAGCTTCCTATTTTGTTTTACTTTTAAAGTCAAACATCTGTATTTGGGAAGTAAGAAGAAACAAAAAGAGAAACATGCTTAAGTGAGAATACTGGTTTCTCCAGTGATAGTAAAGTCTGGTCTTCTCTTCTGAACTTTGGCTTTAATCTAGTTTTAAGTGAATAGCCAAACCCATCAGAATTAGGTCCAAAGCAACCTTTCCACTCCTTGAAGAGTCCATGGAATCTACTTCCTCTGAACAGTAACTATTCTCTATTAAAAATAAACAAACAAAAAACCCCCAGGGTTTTCCTCACGATTATGAACCTATTCTTCTTGGACAAGCTCTAGAATATTCCACTACCCAACAAGAGCTCCTCCACAGGGGAGGATGTCAGGGACAAAGCCCGCCATAGACTAAATCTGATCCACCTCTGATCCAGCTCCCAGGGAAATATACACTCACACGGATGCACACACACATATTATCACACTCTCATATACTCTTGCACACATATACACATGTAGTCTAGTGTACATATACATACACACATATACCCTCATATACATGCACACACATGCTCTCACCACACACATCCCATACAGGCACTTATGTTGTCTGATGAGGGAGGCTTCTCTGAATCTCCAGCCACTGCTACTGAGCAGAATCACAGACACTGCCTTTCTGAACCCTTTGAATTATTTGGGTGTACCACAGTCCAACTGGAGAACTTCAGGGATATAAATACCACTATAAAGTCCTGCCACTTTTGGGGTGACTCTGAGGAGAGATAGCTAGCGAGGCAGCCAGAGTTTTCCTCCTCTGAGGGCCTGCGCCTGGAGCTGTTTTTCCAGGCAGGTTTTGTCTTTGCCAAGAGAAATTAACCACCTTCTCCCATCCAAGAAAGAAAAAAAAAAAAAGAAAGAAATCACAGTTTGACTGCTTCTTAGTAATCTTTTCTCCATTTGAAGATTTATTCGTGCAAAAAAAAAAAATCCCCCTTCAGGCTGATTTGGCTGAGCGTGGAAGGGATTGAATCAATTGCTCTAACATTTCTTAAGTAGTAAAGTCAAACACTGGGACCAAAAGAAATTCCTGGTGGAGGGAAAGGGGGTGGCAGAAGGGCCTGTGTCTCTGAGGGTCAGAGTGGATTCCTGAGCTGCTGTGTAGCTTTCTGATTCTCAATGATGCTTCAGCAGTGTTCACACAGCCTCAGCCCTTGAAGCTGTTAGCTGAAGGTAGATGGGGGACAGTTAAGGGCAAATGGGAGAGGTGGCTCACTGGAACCCAAGCTCTGAGTGAATGCCTAAGAAAGGCTGGCCTCTACGGGAATGGAGTTCTTACTGTAGGCCATTCTCTAGCTCCTGACTCAACCAGGTTAGCAGTAGCAAAGGCATACCAGAAGCAGTTCCACAAATTCCCTTTATGGCAATTGCCAGCTGACCTCCAAAAGAAAGCAGAGCTTTGTCCTCTTTTTTCATTTTTTTCCTACTCTCTATCTCTCACACAAAACCACAGACACACAAACAGTGGTCCCAGGGTTGAGCATCATTTTAGTACGCACTAAACATCAATCAAATGCTAGAATTGCACTAGGTGCTTTATGCTTCGAAAGAACTCTTGTGTTTGAACTTCACATCCACTGTCAGTGGTGGTCCTCTGCTGGTTATTTTGTAGGTACAGTTGTTCCTTGGAAAATGCAAAGCTATCTTGGAGTCCTAGTGTTGTAGGGAATGTAGGGTAAATGTAGATTATTCTCTTTTCGCCAGTCTATTCCCAGCTCTCCTGAACACCAGACAGTGCTGATTTATGCTAGGTCAGGTTACAAAAGTTCCTGGGTTAAGCCAGTTGTTTGTCACTCTGAGCACATTTCCCCATAGAAACATGCTGTGCTGAGTTGGGTTGCCAGACTAACTTACAAAATCCATTGGCCTATCATGTATCCAGTGTCTAGTCAGGGAGAGAGCTCCATGGAGTTGAAAAAGCTCTGGTTAGAAGCTAGAAAGCATGTGCTCAAGGCCCCAATCCAGTCACTTTCTTATTACATAACATTGGGCACATCATGAGTCTGTCCCACAGTTTCTTCATCTTTGAATGAGGATGCTGCCTATGTTGTAAGGTTATTGGGAATATGAAGAGAATGCATGGTCCATGAAATACACACAAGTAAGTACCACAGAACCTCATTATCATCTATGAAATTGAGATTATGGTCTCACCAATTGAGTTCTAACTTGAAATACAAGTCGGGATGTTTTTGTTGCTAAATTTGGCTTGGGAAGTCATTGCTTTCTTTGGTTTCCTAGGATAGAAACATGGCGACTCTTTCATTCTTAACTCTCTGGTGGGCCACCATCAAATGAGGACTAGAGTTCTTAAAAGGATGATCGGGGTCAGAGGGAAAAGAGAAGGAGCAGAGGTAGGAAGGGTAAGAAAGGGCATAGCTTCATTATGCCTGGTATGTCTTCCTTTTGCTTTTGTAGAACTGCAGGATGATCTGGGCTACTTCCTCTTATGTTTCCTGTGAGTTCCACTTCATGTACTAGTCAGATGTCTCCAGGTTAGCACAACTCCCTTTGACTAGCTGACCTTTTAAGCCATGACATTATTAGAAAGGCAAGTCAACAATGCAGAAGATGAAGAATATTCCTCAGTAAAGATCTGCTTTCTATCCAATTTTATTTTCTTTCAGACCAATTTTAAACATCTTAAATAAGAAAGTACCAGAGAGAGTGTCTCACTCTGTCTGAGAAGACTGTACTATATGTTGCCAGTCAATTCCTTCCTTTCTGTTTTGCCCTTTGGAAAATCTTACCCATATGCTCTCTCAGCTTTGTTTTCACCCTGACATTTGGGACTTCTGAAGTCACATGACACTTATGCTAAGAACTGTCACCCACCTAGGATGGTGATGTTCCTCAACAAGTCTCTGCTGTCTGGAGGGATGCTTATCTTCCTTAATGATCCTGACTCTTCCTCTTTACCTTCTCATCATTATTCACTCACATATCCCATCTTTGGGTGTGACCTTATTGCTACTCCCTGCCAGTTCCTTCCAAGAGCTGCATGACACCACCTCTGCCAGATTCCTTATTACTAGCTTACATCTACTGTCCCTTTATGGGATGTGATTTTAGAGTTTCTTGGTAACATTCTACTTTATTTCCTCCTAGTCTCCTTTTAAAGCTTTCCTGTTTTTACATTTTTATCCAAAAATCTTCCTCTTGGTTTATCATTCTTGAGACAGTCATTCCAGCACTGAGATCTCTGGTTCAGAATTCTCAGACTGGCAACACACTCTATGTTTTCCATACATGCTTGCTCCTTCTAAGATTAGGACTCCTGGGCCCGGGAGATAGCATGGAGGTAAGGCGTTTGCCTTTCATGCAAAAGGTCATCGGTTCGAATACCGGTGCCCCATATGGTCCCCCGTGCCTGCCAGGAGCAATTTCTGAGCATGGAGCCAGGCGTAACCCCTGAGCACTGCCGGGTGTGACCCAAAAACAAAAACAAAACAAAACAAAAAAAAGATTAAGACTCCTGACTGAGGAGAAGATGAAAACCTTATTCTTTAGTTTCTTACCAGAAACACCAGAGACCCTAATCAATGTCACTGGGCTAATACTGACTGGGACTTTTCTGGATGTGTGACTTTCCCTCATCCCAAAAGTTGAAATGGAGAAAGTCTATAGTTATAGGAGTACAGTTGAGGTTGAAGGGATCAGTGGATCTTTCAAATAGAATTTAACCAATGTAAATTTAGCAAAATACATTTCTTTGGGGCAGAGGAAGTTTTTGTATTCAAGTCAGTTGGGGAAACCAAAGATTTTATTCTGCTTTGCATGTTTTCAAGTATATTTCTGGCACTCCTTTTCTTCAGCTGTCTTATCATGATTTTCCCTTTTACAACCTGTAGCAAGCACTCTAACCTGTGCTGATTAAATACTGTGCTTGAGGAAATCTACTCCAGTAGCTACAAAGATGCAACATGGATTTGCATCAGACCTTATGATGGTCCTGTTTGCTATTTTCTGTTTTCCCTTTTTCATTTCTAACTTTATTATTATTATTATTATTATTACTATTATTTTGTTTTTGGGTCACATCCAGCAGTACTCAGGGGTTACTCCTGGCTCTACACTCAGAAATCGCTCCTGGCAGGCTCAGGGGACCATATGGGATGCTGGGATTCAAACCACCAACCTTCTGCATGCAAGGCAAATGCCTTACCTCCATGCTATTTCTCTGGCCCCTATTATTATTATTATTATTATTATTATTATTATTATTATTATTATTTTTGGTGTTTGGGTCACATCTAGCAGTGCTCAGGGGTTACTCCTGCTCTACATTCAGAAATCACTCCTGGCAGGCTCTGGAGACCATATGGGATACCGGGATTTGAACCACGGTCCTCTGCATGCAAGGCAAATGCCCTACTTCCATGCTATCTCCCCAGTCCCTCTAAATTTATTTATTTATTTATTTTTTGGTTTTTGGGTCACACCCGGCAGTGCTCAGGGGTTACTCCTGGCTCCATGCTCAGAAATTGCTCCTGGCAGGCACGGGGGACCATATGGGGCACCGGGATTCGAACTGATGACCTTTTGCATGAAAGGCAAACGCCTTACCTCCATGCTATCTCCCGGGCCCCTCTAAATTTATTTTTATGGGTACTGCTACATGCTACTCCTCCTCTATCCTAATGGAGAGCAGACATTCCCTCTTTATTTCCACATTACATCTGTTTGTTAATCACTAACTTTGCTTCATGTTCTCTTTGATATTCTTTTTTTTTTTGAGGGGGGGAGGGGGTTATACCCGGTGGTGCTCAGGGGTTTCTCCAGGCTCTGCGCTCAGAAATCACCCCTGGCAGGCTTGGGGGACCATATGGGATGTTAGTGATGCCAGGATTCAAACCATTGTCCATCTTGGACTGGCTGCTTGCAAGGCAAATGCTTGTGCTTTCTCTCCGGCCCCTCTCTTTGATATTCTGAGTATGCTTCTCTCTCTTACTGAATCATGTACTTTTAGGATATCTAACAAAGTCTTCATCAATACAATACATTGATCTCTGAAGTTTTCCATAAGCCCCTCTCAAAGTCTCCTTTGAGAGAGACTGGTTGGCAGGTGCAGCAGCAAGGTTAATAAGCAAGACAAGGAAATGATTGGTGCCCACAACTCTGTTTTTAATTTATGAGAATCTATGTGACAA
>PVKC010028484.1:0-15431 GCA_004027635.1 Crocidura indochinensis
TAATACCACATGGTATTTCTTGTCCCAGCATAAATTTTGAGATCTCATGAGTCAACATTCAAAGATATATTTACATTTTAGAATAGGCATTATAATTTGGAGAGTATTATTCAACTAAGATAGTATCTAGTTAATTTTAGAAACAAACTTGTAAGCTTACGGCGAGCTAGTTTATCAACAGAAAAAGAGAGTAAAGTGAAAGTACACCAAGCAAACAAAAGTATATTAACTTCCTAATTCTTGAGTTTGACACCATAATTGTGAACATACATTTCAGTAAGGTCAACATATTTTAAAGACATGCATTTTTAATGAAATTTTGTTTAAGGCATTGTGTTATATTTTAGAAAGAATGTTTTGGGGTGCTAGAATATTAAGTTTGATACATCTAGAAATTTTTTAATGATTAACTAAAGATAAAACAAAAAATGAAAGCAGAAATAAATTAGTGATCCACTTCAGTTTCTTACCACTTTCATAGTTTTTTTATGAACTTACAGCAAACTAGTAGAATTTAGAAGAAATAATTTTATAGCTAAAGTACTGACAGTATTAGTGACAAAAGTCTTTTATAAGATAAGAACTGAAGAGATTCAGAAAATAGTTCTGTACTGATTTATTTAACTCGAATGTTTAATTCGTCCAAATGATTAAATTGGTTCCTATTGCTACTAGACTTTAAAATAATGGCTGAGAAAATTAAAATGGGTCTTAAATTTACTGATAATTTCTGCAAATATTGAAATCTAGCCCATGTGCAGCTTAGTTTATTATGCTTCAACAGTTTTTAATGTGCAATGCACTTTTAAGGTTTTTTCCCTCTGATAGAAAGTCTGTCTTACCTTCAGCAAAAATGTATACTCAATAAAAGATCAGATTAAGTGTTGTTAAAGAGCAGTGCTTATAAATTTGGTTTAAGAGAACTCAGCTAACAGCATGCTTAAAAAATATTTCAAACCTAAGTGCAAAATTTTCATATATAACTTTTAATATGTATTGACACATTAAATATGTTCAATAAACTAAGTAATGTATTAGATAATTAATAAACATTTAACAGCGTTTATTTTTATAGCCTGCTATATTGAACTTCTTATCAGTATTGAGCAGATGGGTCATAACTGAAAAATTATATTTTAAACAGTATTACTATATGTGGGTTATATTTAAAAATATTGTTCAGTGAAGCATTTTTAAACGCATTTTAATATACAGAGCAAGGTATTTTCTTGCATTAAATACAAAAGCATTTAACTGATATCGATATTATGGAGTGCCTTTGAAATTAATTAAAAAATTTAAAGAATCCTCTATTTGTAAGAATAAAGTAGTATGTACAATGTCAATTAAGAATAAATAATAGGGGCCCGGGAGATAGCATGGAGGTAAGGCGTTTGCCTTTCATGCAAAAAGGTCATCAGTTCGAATCCCAGTGCCCCATATGGTCCCCCGTGCCTGCCAGAAGCAATTTCTGAGCATGGAGCCAGGAATAACCCCTGAGCACTGCCAGGTGTGACCCAAAACACACACACACACACACACACACACACAAAAGAATAAATAATAGAGGCTTGAGCTATAGAACAGCAGGTAGGGTATTTGCCTTGCACAAGGCTGACCTCGGTTAAATCCCAAGTATCCTCTATGGTCTCCCAGGCCTGCTGGGAGTGATTTCTGAGCACAGAGCCAGGAGTAACCCCTGAGTGCCACTAGGTGGTGGCCCAAAAACTACCCCCCAAAAAAGAATAAATAATATAATTTCTGTTTTTGCTTGCTATATAATAGATCCATTCTTGTGCTCTTCAAAATTACCCTTACAACTTAATTAAGCAGTGCTTCTGACTACTATAAAATATATAATAATCTCTCTGACTGAATAAATCATTGCTGAATCTGAACCTCCTTCAGAGGTGTATATTTATTGTCTTTAAACTTGGCATAATTGGGGTATGTGAAGGGTTTCCCTATTTAGTTCGATTCTTTGAAACACAGCTTTTTTAGATGTCTAAGATAAAGATAGTGATGTGAAACAGTAAGTCATTAAAAATATTTCTGACTAATAGTCACTATTTAATAATTCTTAAATTGCTATGAAAATGTACATATAAACACAACACACAGAACATTCAGATTTCTTACATGAGACTGAGAAAATGTGTTAAAAACATATTTTCTCAGGGCCCGAGCAGTGGCGCAACAGTAGGGCATTTGCCTTGCAAGTGCTGACATAGGACAGACCCTTCCATATGGTCTTCCAAGCCAGGAGCAATTTCTGAATGCATAGCCAGGAGTAATTACCTGAGTGTCACCAACATATCATTTTCCTTAGTGAATTAAATAACATTATTTACATAATTCAAGTGTTATCATTTCATGAAATAAATATGCAAGATTAAAATATATATAAAACACACTTTAAAAGAAATCTGACACCAAAATAATTAAATATCACAGTTTTAACAGAGGAAAGAAGCCTCTTGACTAGTCCCCAGAGATCCATATCTCTTGGTTTTCAAACCTAATTCCTGAGAGTCCTGTGGGGTTTATTTGCAAATATTCCACCTCAGCACAGCAAGACTCATAGAGTTAATCTAAAGTATTTTCCATTTTTGAGTAAGTATCTACTGGATATAAATGCTTAGATATGCAAAATGTATATGCAACTAAATATGCAACATTTACTTCTGAATTAGGTACATATATATGTATTTTTCACTATATACATAAGCCTACATCTATATATTTTAAAATTTGAGTAGAGAATTTAATATTTTTAAAATATGATTTTATTAGAAAAAATAACATCTAGCCACTTTCTAATTTTCAAAGAATCCTCAATTAAAATTAGCATGTGTGGGGCCAGAGACAGCACAGTGGCGTTTGCCTTGCAAACAGCCGACCCAGGACCCAAGGTGGTTGGTTCAAATCCCGGTGTCCCATATGGTCCCCCATGCCTGCCAGGAGCTATTTCTGAGCCAGGAGTAACCCCTGGGCTTCGCCAGTTGTGGCCCAAAAACCTATATATATATATATATATATATATATATATATATAGCATGTGTAACTATCAATTAAAGACTTAATTAATAGGTTTGTAACTGAAACCAGCAAGAAAGTAAATAAAATCCAAGTCCTTAAAATTTGCCTCAGTTCTTTCATGAGAAGAACACCAACCTCCATCTCAGGAAATTACATCATTACTTTTTTTTACAAGCCAGATTATACCCTTAAAAAGACCAAACTCTCTTCATTATTCACACCTGAACAAGGTATCTATCTAGTAAATTTCCAGATCAAGGAAAACAAGGATTTCATACTTTATTCTAAATATCAAAAATACAAACGACTATATGAAACAGGTAAGGTCCAAAATTGACTTTTATTTTTGAGATATTTTTGGGCCACACCCAATGCCACTCATTACTCCTGGCTCTGCTCTCAGAAATCGTTCCTGGAAGGTTTAGGGGACCATAACCATATAAAATGCTGGCGATCAAATCTGTGCCATCCTTTGTTAACCACATGCAAGGCAGACGTCCTTCTACTGTGCTATCACTCTGGCCCAAAAATTGACTTTTTAGTGAGCAGTAAGATCCACTGTGTCTCAGTAACCTCTTCTTTTGAAATTAAATGATAAAAAAAAATCTATGAAATTATTTGTCATCAGAGATCTTATATTTACTGGAGCTGATCATTGCTCAGTGTTTTCTATACTATAATAATAGTTTGAACTATGACATTATTATTATTATTATATTTTCAATGAGTAAATTGAATATGAAAAGTGATACATTCTGTTTCCATTGCTCAAGAAAAATTAATAGTTAGTGATTACCTTAAGAAAACCTGAAAATGTTTCACCAATAAAGCACTAAAATGTCCAGCATACTACTGATTATTATTCAGAGAATGTTTCATTCTTGACTCATGTAAGGGATACACTTAACCTTCTTTTAATCTTTGCACTGAAATCTTAAATATTTTATGTGAATAAAAAAGGTAGCAAGAACCCATACTTATCTCCCACCATATCATAGCAAATATACAACAAAATTTTGTTTAATTATACATTCAAATGCACTTAAATCCCAAATAAATGCAATTTCCACAGCAAAGAACATAAATGATATCCCAGATAAATTTGCCAATAAAAAAGAATGAAAGGAAAAGAAATAAAATAAATATAATAAAAACTGTATGAGAAAAGCTGTAACCAGACATGATTTTTTAAAAATTGTAACTTGAGATAAGAAATCACACCTTTTCACAAATAAACAAGGATCAGTGTTTCTGAAAGATGCTATCTTGGCCACCTCTCATAACCTTATTCATAGCAGCACTAGTGGCAACATATTGTAAACTACTTTCCATATCAATAGATCCTTGAGACAAATATCAAAGGAGAGCTCCTAAGACCCTATACAAGAAATTATCTAATTAGGGTCCTAGAGACAGCTATTAAGAATGTTGGGACAGGCCAGAGAGATAGCACAGAGGTGTTTGCCTTGCAAGTGGCTGATCAAAGACCTACCGTGGTTGGTTCGAATCCCGGTGTCCCACATGGTCCCACGTGCCTGCCAGGAGCTATTTCTGAGCAGATAGCCAGGAGTAACCCCTGAGCATATTTGGGTGTGGCCCAAAAACCAAAATAAATAAATAAATAGATAAATAGATAAAAGAACGTTGGGACCTGAATTCTGAACAAGAAGAGTCTCCATTTTGTAAGGACCACATGGTATAAGCCACATGTTAGGTCTTCACAAGTCTATTTCCATAGACCCAAGCTACCTGGCCATACCAGGTAGCCTATCAGGGAAGGACAAGGAAGCAGTAGTAAGGTACCTTTAGACAAGAGCCAATCATTTTAAGGATAATCAGAAAGCTGAAACCTACCTTTATCCCTTCCCTATAAAATCTTTTTCATGACCTTGAGCGGGGTTCATCTCCTTCAGGGATGGCCCTCGCTGACCAGGCTGGGGATCTTATTGGTAGATGCATTAAAGTAATAAACTTTATTCCAGTTGTGTGGTCTCATCCTTCTACCCTGTAACACTACACGAATACTTATTCCTACGTGAGACAAAAAGACAGTACAGGGTTAAGGTCTTTGCATCATATGGAGTCATTCCCCAACAACATGCACTGCTCCCTTGGCACCTGTAGAGACCTTTTTGTATAGAACCAGGATTATAACCTGAGAGAGCCCATGAGCATCACCCTATAAAAGTACAGAACATCTATAGTTTGATGAATTCCATTTTTTTAATTTGGCTTTTTATATTTACCAATGAAGTTAAAAGACTGAAGTCACTTCTGAACTCATATCAAGGAAAAGTTCTTCCTATGTTTTTATTGATTAATTTATGGACTGACTTATTATCATGAATTCTTCATATTCTGAATTAATATTTGTGTATAATATAAGTTAGATGTTTCAGTTCAATTGATTGTATATTACTAATAAGTTTTTCTTATACCACTTGTTGAAAATGTTTTTCTTTTTAAACTTTATGCTATTGGCTCTCTTGTTATAAATTAATTGTCCATATAGCAGATAATTTTATTTTGAAATTTTACTATTTAAGTATTCAAAGACTTTGCTTCTATCTAAAACCATGCTGATTTATTTGTTATATATTTAGTACAATTTATTCAGGGAACACAATGCTTCTTATCATTTCTTTTTCTTTCCAATAGATTTTACTTTAGTGTGAGTTGTATAGTATGGACAAATTTTAATAGCTTTTTTTCTAATCTTTTTCAGACTACTTGGATTCTATATGAATTTTATTGAATTTGTATACTGTTCAAGATAGAACAGTAATTTTAGCAATGTTAGTTCTTCCATTCTATGAATATGGGATACTTATTCATTTACTACAGTTTTCTATTTCTTTTAGTAGTTACCTAATTTTAATATAAATTTTTACCTTCTTTGTTTAATTCTAAGTAATTGACAATTTAAATATAATTATAACTGGCCACTTTTTGTATGTTAATGTCTATTATGTCACGCACAAGGTCTATTTGCCTCCTTAATTTTGTACTTTGAGTATTTATTTATATTAGCAGAGAGTTTATAGCTTGAGTCTTAAGTATATGTGTGATATATTTTTTTGAATTTTAAATTATTTTTATTGTGGCAATATGAATTACAAGTCTTTCACAGTTATAGTTAAGGTACATACTGACAGTGAATTAGGGTCATTCCCACTACCAGAGTTGTGCTCCCTCCACCCGTTCCCAGCATGGATCCCATACCTCTCTCCTTTATTCAGGACTGCTCGCTGTAAAGGGTCCCCTTTGTATATAGCTTGTTGTAGATTGGGCATCTTGATTCTGTTGTCATTGACTTTGAGTTTGGTATTTAGGTCGGTTTATTTTTTTCCACTCAAAGTTCATGTGACTGCTCCTGGTACCATTCACTCCCCAACCCCTCTATTTATGAGGCAGAATAAGATGATTCAAGTTCTGTGGTTTTGTTGGGGAAAAAAGAGTAAACTTGGAGGATCCCATATAAATTCTGTAAATAAAATTTTAAATGAACAAAGAAAAAGAAAAAAATCAAATAAGCAACAATAAAAACACAACAAAAAACTAAACAATAGCAAAACAACAGCAACAAGAAAGAAAAAAAAAGGAAGGGGTCTGGTGTGGCAAGGTTTTAAGGTTTGTTTTTGTTTTTTTTGTTGTTGTTGTTGTTGTTTTTGTATAGGCACAATAAGTATTGGGAAATTAGAAAGGGAATTCCCTTGGCCTAAGAGATACAGGGTTTCTCCACCCTTGAAACGTACTGTCATGGAAAAAACTACAACTCTGGACATGCTCATTATCTAACGCCAAGGTCTTTTTATGTATGTCTGATATTTTTAAACCCTTTAATTACATAAAGCTTCAATATTATTCTTATTTTACACATTTTATATTTTCTAGTATCTTTCTACTTCCAAGTTGTTTCTTTGCTTTTTATAAAGTATCAATTTATATTCCTGGAGATCTGGTTTAGTAGTTGCCACAGCCTTATCAGTCTGGACATGTCACATAATTTCATAGACTCCCCTCAAAAAAAATGATGAGTCACTGATCTGGCAAAAAGATAAATGACAGAAGCCACACTCAGTTGTGTGGGAGAACCAAATTTCTGATATTACTCAACCAGAATATATATGCAAGATTTTTGCCAGTCATACTTTTTTGTGGTTTTCTTTGCAAAGTTAAACATATTTCTTGTTAAAAAGAAGCTTTATCAGTATAAACTGTTTGATCTTCAAAACAATTCACCTTTGAATAGATACATTTCAATTAAGAGCCCAGAGGCTTCTATGGGATCAAAACTTTACTCTTTGGCCAGGTCTTAGGTATCAGTACTGATGTAGATGAAAGTACTAGCAAGATGCCAGGTTTCCTGTCAAGTTTCCTTTTCATGTGAGGGAACAGGATTGTTTTGTTTTGTTTTGCTTTGCTTTTAGGGCTTTCAGATATAGCTGATTTCCTAAGTCTGTCTAAAAACAGTTTTTATTAAAAGGGGCAAAAATAGAGACAAGGTAATTTTAAAAAGATGTAAATCTTTAATTGGTAAAAGCTTTCTTCACAACCCATTGCTACTCACAGACCAAACATTGGATTTTATATCTGAGGTAAAAAATTATCAAGTCACTCAGAGTCCCTATGATATGGTCCAAAACACATTCCTTTCATCTGAGAGAGCAATCTGTTTAAAGCTACAGAGCTTTTAAAAAGACTCTGCGGGGGCCGGCGAGGTGGCACTAGAGGTAAGGTGTCTGCCTTGCAAGCGCTAGCCAAGGAAGGACCACGGTTCAATCCCTCAGCATCCCATATGGTTCCCCCCAAGCCAAGGGCGATTTCTGAGTGCTTATCCAGGAGAAACCCCTGAGCAACAAATGTATGAGGCCCAAAAAACCAAAAATAAATAAAGACTTCAGATTACAAAGATTTGTATGTATGTCTTGGTGCTGAATTTTCCAGGTAAAGAGAAATTTAATCAAGGCTAATGTTGTCAGTACCAATTCTTATATCTGAAAGTAAATGCTGAAATATAAGCATACTTAGTACAGCAGAAGGGAGATTCATATTTATGCCAAAAATATAATTAAGCCTGAGAAATACCATCCTCACTATCAGGGACATGACCTCTCTTTTGTGATCTGGCCAGACATGTTGATGAGGAAGGGACCTCTCAGCACGTCTTTTGATACTGTTTCTTTTAGACCATGGCTGTGATAAGTAGTCATACATTTCTTGAAATGTTTCTGTCTGAAAATTTTATATAAATCTGCTGTGTACCTTACTTCCAATTTTTGAGTCTTTTCTTTTTTTCTAGCTCCTTTCAGAATGATATTTCTTTGATATTTGACATTATTTTTATTTCATCCAATTTATTTTTGAAAAGTTACCCATTAAGATACAAAAAAAAACCAGATTTCTAATCATTGCTGTTACTACAGAGAATCCAGAACTTGGGTCTCAGGAGCAGAGAACAGATAAAGAGCTTAAAAAGTGGTTAGACCTGCAAGAAATAGATGCAAATACAACTGCAAAGGTAAATTTATAACCCAACACATTCTTTTATATGTTCCTATTACAATGCACCCACTAAGCTCTTAAGTATTTGATCTTTGTTTCTTTCAGATTGTGCAAGAGGGTTTTGCACTCGAAGATATTCTAAATAATATCACGAAAGATTTTTTTTTTTTTGGCTTTTGGGTCACACCCGGCAGTGCTCAGAGGTTACTTCTGGCTCCATGCTCAGAAATTGCTCCTGGCAGGCACGGGGGACCATATGGGGCACCGGGATTCGAACCGATGACCTTTTGCATGAAAGGAAAACGCCTTACCTCCATGCTATCTCCCGGGCCCCACGAAGGATGTTTTAAGATACTTCCGACTACAGTAAGGACAGCCTGAAAATACTTGTGTAACCAAAAATGACAAGTAGATTATGCTTTAAACAGAAAATAAATTGCTGATACCATTTCTCCCATAACTGAATAATTCCTGTGATTTGGGGATTATATATTATACTTCGGGGGCCTTACAGGATGTCGGAAACCACTTGCTAAATCCCTATACAGATCCCTCACCACAGCCCTCAAAGTACAATGTGTCACCTCTCTAAAGGGAAAGAATGTTCTTTTTACAATGTTAGCAACTGCAATTTTAGAATTACATATACAGTAATTATTGCCAACATAACTCCACACAGGATTTTGTGTTTACTAGTTTTGCAGTGGCAACTTCCTCTGCGGACTGTGGACCATGATTTCCCAGTACAGGAGAGAAGTTTAGGGAACTTCAGAAGCCCAAGATTAGGCTTAATATCAAATATCAACTTTTAAATATGATTCTTACTATTGTTCAATCCCATTAACATGTCTTAAGATTATGCCTTACAATGTTTGATATAAATGGCTACAAAAGACTTATATTTTTGAATGTAAAATTTATTTGCCTATTGAAATGAGTCCAAAACGGTGTTGCTTTAAAATGGAGCTGTCCTTTTACTATTTATTATGATCAACTATTAAAAAGAACTATTCAGGAAACAGACATCAGTGCACTCATGCCACTACAAGGGCTGGGCACACAAGGACTTGTTTTAATAGCTGTACATTGGTTTCAATCGTGTATAACTAAGTCAAATAGTCATTTTAACTAAACCACTTGAGAACAGCAAACTATTGAGGAGAACAACCTATCTTTCAGAGCTTAAACATTTAAACATCTTAACTAACAGACTTATGCTTGATCCACTGATTTGCACCCCGAACTTCGAAAGGTGGCTCGTTGCTATATATGTGATAGCCCAGCTCTTCCAAAGGCGGTTCCGGATCAGCGGTAGCAAACTGCGCAGCATCCTCGATTTCTTTCCTCACTTCAACATCAATTTCCTTTAATTCTTCAACTCTAGCAAGATCGCTGTTGACCATTTTATCCTTGAGAAGCATGATCGGATCACTCTTGCTTCTCACTTCCTGAATTTCTTCTCGGGACCGGTAACTGACTCCAGGATCACTCATGCTGTGTCCATGGTAACGGTAAGTCTGCAGCTCCATCAGTATGGGCCCCATTCCAGATCTACAATAAGCAGCTGCAAACTTAGTCGCCTCCCGGACACATAAGACATCCATTCCATCTACCCTCAGTCCTGGGATGAAGTTGCCTCTCTTGTAGTAATCAGTGCTGGCTGCTGCTCTCTCCATAGATGTTCCCATTCCGTAGCGGTTATTTTCACAGATGAAAATACAAGGCAATTTCCACAAAGCTGCCATATTATAAGCTTCAAATATCTGACCTTGATTAGCAGCGCCATCACCATATAAAGTCAGACAGACCTCATCTTTTCCGTTATACTTACAGGCCAAGGCAATCCCAGCTCCCAGGGGTACCTGAGCTCCAACAATGCCATTGCCCCCGTAGAAGTTCTTAGTGTACATGTGCATGGAGCCCCCCTTGCCTTTAGCGCAGCCTCCTCTTCGTCCTGTAAGTTCAGCAAGAATCTCTCTGACAGTGAGACCACGAGTGAAGGAATAACCATGAGCCCGATAGGCTGTGATAAGGTGGTCTGTGGGATTTATGCCCGCCTCCAAGCCCACACAGCAAGCTTCCTGACCATCACACAAGTGACAGAAGCCACGAATGACCTTCTGCTTGTATAGCTGATCTGCCTTTAACTCCATTCTGCGCACAGTCTGCATCATCCGGTAGTACTTGAGCCCATCCTCTCTGGTGAGCACGGTGGTGACAGGAGGACCTTCCTCCAGCCGGTGCAGATCACATTGCTTAATTTCAAAGGTAGCTTCATGTGCAAAGTTACGGGTTGACACCAATACTTTGCTTGTTGGCTTCAGAGAGACGCCTGACAACACACGGAAGATGGCTGCGAGCATCTTTCTCATAAAGTGGGGTCTGGAACGTTTGCAACGACAACTCGAAGGTACCCAGGGTGCGGCACTGGGTAGATCTCCACGTCTCATTCAGGTGCCGATACTTGACATTTTTATTATAATGTGCTTTAGTATTTTTTCCATGCAAGATAATTTGCTTGGAACAAACAAATTCCTCATTCTAAGTGTTAGTGTCTGTTTTCAAATCAAAGATCTTTTAAAAATTATGAAAGCACTGTGACTTACAAAGTTTTTTAAAGTTGAGTTTTAGATATAAAATGTTCCAGCATCAATCCCACCATCAGTGTCAATTTACCTCAACCATTGTTCCCAGGTTCTTCCCATACCTCTCCTTCCCAATACACCAATTTGACGAATACTTTCTAATTTGTTTGTTAAAATTTGGGTCTCATGACTTCAATGTTGTTGGCTTCATAGTTGGGATATTTGTTTCTTTCCTTATTAATACTACAAATGCGCCTGAGTTGCCTGGACTCCTGCCACCTCAGCCCTTATTTAACAAATGTCTTTCTCCCTATCCATTCTATTTTTTTCTTCTTCTCACTATACTTGATAGAGGCAACCTTCTTTGAAACACTGCATTCATTCCCTCATGCAGTCATTCTAGGTACCACATATAAGTGGTATCCTTCTATGTTTATCCTTCTGGCTACTTATTTAAAATGAAATCTTCCAGTTCTATCTATATTGCACTTAAGTGCATGATTGCATCATTTTAATAGAGCCGTGTACTATTCCATTGTATGTGTATGTGTGTGGGTGTGTGTGTGTATACATGGCATATCTGCATGATACCCTTATCTGTTCTTGGACACCTATGTTGATTTCTAAACTTTTCTATTGTACTGAGAGCTGCAATGAATTGTGGTGTGTATATATATTCTTCAGAATGAATGCCTTTCAGTCCTGGAGAAAAGAGGAATTGCTATGTCATCTGGCAGCTAGATTATAAATTTACTAAGAACGTACATAGTGTGTTCCATAAGGGTTGGACCAGAAAACATTCCAAACAGCAGTGGATTAGACTTCCTTTTACACCTCAGCCAACACAGAATATTCCCAATATTTTGGTAGATGCTGTTCACATTTGGCATATTACAATTCATTTAATCTGAAATTGATTTGGTTTCTTGTAATGATACATGATAATAAGAATTTTTCCTCAGGAACAGAGAGATAACACAGCGGTAGGGCATTTGTTTTGCAAGCAGCTGACCCAGGACCAATGGTGATTCAATCCCGGCATCCCATATGGTTCCCCCCAGGAGCGATTTCTGAGTTGAGAGCCTGAGTCAGTAACCCCTGACTGCAGCCAGTTGTGGCACAAAAACAAACAAAAAATTTTTTCCTAGCCCTATTTTTGTTTTTTGTTTTTTTTTAGATTTTTTTATGTCAATCTTTGTACTTTGTATATCTTGGTTATCATTCCTAATCTGATGAAAATATTTTCCCCACTCAGCTGACTTTCAGTTTTAACCCATGTTTCTTTTGCCAGACAAAACCTTTTCAGTTTGATAAAATCAAATTGGGAACGTTTTTAGCTATGCTTTTTAACTAATAATTTTTTCCTTTCTCTAATGTAAGCTAATCATTCTGATAAAGCCTTTTCACTTCTACATTTCCTTTGGACATTAATTTTTCTGTGTAAAAAAATTGTATTTTTCAAAAATTGGAAGTTTTTGTAATTTTGTAGTGTGCATATACTATTTCACATTTTTCTATTTGATTTCTACTAAAAAGTGTTATTTAAATCCTAATAGAGGAGACTTTATATATAGTTTCCAGCCTTCAATTTATTTTTGTTTGTTTTTGTTTGGGGGCCACACTCAGTGTCACTCATAACTCCTGCCTACTCATTTCTAGAAGATTTGAAGAATACCAGTTATCAAACCAAGGTTGGCTGCATGAAAGGCAAATGTCTTATCCACTATACTATTGCTATGTTCCCCCACCCTTTAATTTTTATTTGTAATTGTTTTGACCATTGAAACTGATATATCTTGTAGGTTATTTTTAATTCAGAAGTTTGGATGTTATCTCAATTATTGGGACATTTTTTCCCTTCAGGTTTGGGAAATTTTCATCTCTTATTTATTTAAATAAAGCCACAGTCTTTTTTCCTTATCTTTTTAAACACCCCAAACTCATGTTTTTACATCTAATGGTATATGATATTAAACATAGATTTTTCTTCATTTTTATATTTTTCTTCATTTCTTTTGTCTTCCCGGGAGATCCTGATGATCTTTTATTATATTCAATTCTAATATAATTTCTCTAAGTTTGAGTTCACCTGTTTTTTACATGTTAGATACAATTTCATACAAAATAATCCCCATAACATATTACTTAGGAATTTTTAATATCTTCTCTCTTGTGAAGTAATTCCTGCTCTTGGCTATCTCCTTTTTATATACTTTAGACTTAATTTTTCTTTTTGATGAGATTATTTGATTTTATTAAATTTTTGTTATGATGGTTCTTCATTCATTGTACCCTATTATTTATACATGGATACTCACTTATCGTTTTCTTTAAAGAATTATATTATACATTTACATGATTGCAGTTTATATATCAGATAACTTTTTTATTTTCTGAGTACAATTGTCAGAGAGAAATGACCCAGACTGAGAAATCCCTACTGCTTCACACCCTCTGTTATTACCCATCCCCTTTACCATAACTCTAGTTATAGTCTGTGAGCTGAAGTTTGATGGCTATGCAATTCCCTGAGAAAAGTCTGAAAGGAACTAGGTATTCAAGCTGCATCTAGGCTAACTTAATATAATTCAGACATTTTCTTAATATACAAAGAAAATACTAGTTTGTAATATTTATAAATTTGAATTAAAAATTTGCAAAACATCTTGTCCTACCCTTTGATGATAAAGCATATAGAAACAATATTTATGTAAAATTAAAGGCAAACTTTTATTATTCTTCTTTGCCTAGTTTTAAAATCAAATACCCTGTCATAGTTTCTCTTATGAAGCTTTTTTAATAAAAAAAAAAAACACTGCTTGCTGTTATTCATTGACTCTCAAAGGGAAGAAACAAAACTTGCAATTTAGATTTTTTTTAATTAAAATCCATGTATTTAGCCCTCCAAAGTAGAATCTATAATAATCATTAAAAGAAAAATGTACCAGAAAAAGTGATTGATAATGATGTCTGTGGGCCCAGTTAATGAACATTTAAATAATCATAGTACTTTTCACTAAAAGAGTGCTAGCACTCTAACCAGATGATACTTTGCTTGAAACATAAAGACAGGCAAGCACAGCTGGAAGAGCTGGAAAAATTGCTTTAAGGCCCCTATTTACTCATGCAGAACTAATGCTATAGAATAAAATGAGTCTCAAACTTAAGTAATTTTGGGTAATGGGGCAAAACATATTCTCCTATTGAATATTCACATTATACATTAGCATATTGAAGATGTTGATAAGTCACATAATAAAGGATTTTTTCAATTTTGGTTATTTTATTATTTTAAAATTTATTCAACAACAAACCAGAGTCATATATATAATATAAACTTTAAATAGAACTGTGAGAAATACTGTTTTAAGAATTGATTTAAATACACTGATATGTGTGTTTAATATGTGCCTTTTAATATCAAACAGATGATAGTAGTTATTCAAGTTTAGCTTTAATAAAAACATACATACAGAAAAATGATAGAGGTAGGAAAAGGAAGAAATTTCAGACATGTAAACACTGAGTAGAATTTTAGACATGTAAACACTGAGTAGAATTTTAAGAATAATATTATTAAAATATTGATACAATAAAGATCATTGAATTATAATTTAAAATTGCTACGTTTTAGCATATGAACAGAAGACTTGATGCTTTATACATAAAGAACATATTTAGTATGCAATTAATTAAAGTAGAATGGTTAAGAATAAAACATTTACTAAGTTAGAGAAGGACACATGGAAAAGTATGATATTTTTAGTGTTTTAGGAATAATATATATTTATGTATATATAGTTTTAAATATATTTAACATATATTATTTTTTATCTTTTTAGGGGCTGTTTGGGCCACACCCGGTGATGCTTAGGGTATACTCCTGGCTTTGTGCTCAGAAATTGCCTCTACCTTGGGGGAATCACATGGGACACCAGAGAATCGAACCGCTGTCCATCCTGGGATAGAGCATGCAAGGCAAACACTCTACCACCTGCACCACTGCTCTGGCCCCACATATATTATTTTTAAGACTTTTATGTATAAAATAACAAAACATTTTAATCTGATATATAAATATTAATATAGATATGTATAGACATACTTAGAATACCTGTACAAGTTTTGAAATATATTCTAGAAACTGTATGAAA
Source organism: Crocidura indochinensis (assembly GCA_004027635.1). Lineage (NCBI taxonomy): Eukaryota > Metazoa > Chordata > Mammalia > Eulipotyphla > Soricidae > Crocidura > Crocidura indochinensis. The sequence goes on from PVKC010028484.1 coordinate 15,284, forward strand.
TTTTATATATAAAGAACTTGATGTATATTTCATGGTAACTAATTCAAAGACTGACTTTAATGGGTTCCAAAATTGAAAGTGTAACTACTTACAGGCTTATAATTTCTTTCTTTCTTCCTTTCTTCCTTCCTTCCTTTCTTCCTTCCTT
>PVKC010028485.1:0-15426 GCA_004027635.1 Crocidura indochinensis
ATGACCTTTTGCATGAAAGGCAAACGCCTTACCTCCATGCTATCTCCCAGGCCCCTCCAGGATCTTTAATACAGAAACCTGATGCCAACAATAGAGACTGTGTGAAAAAGAAAACTATATTGGCACTATAGACAATGACTTGGATTGGACAAACTAGTTTGCCTGGAGCCTAGAGTTGGTCTTATGCCAGGAAACTTTAGGGGTAGGGTCTCCTTGTATTTAGGCCAAGACTTTTCTTTTCCATGTCCTCTATATTTTGGTGGGCCTATGAAAACAATAACTACCACTCTAACACCGTTTTTACTGTGCTCCTTTTACTCTAAACCTTAAAAAAACACTTAAACTTTTTATGTTAACTTAAACTACTATGCATGTGCATGAAAATGTAAAAAAATACTATGCCTTCAATGTTTAAGGAGTCACATAAATTTCATGGCTTTAGATTGCTTTGTGTATTGCTAAGAAATGTTATAATGCACTACAATCTTGGGACTTGTGGACAAAGCAATTGTACATGGGTTCTGTTTTATTTTTCTTAACGTTCTTTGACTGTAAGTTCAAACTTTAGGTGTCAGCAAAGGGATTTCTTCTGAGAACTCTGTTTATGGGTGATTGTCCTTCCACTGTAACTTTTCCTTGTCCTCTTTCTTTGCATCATTGTTCTCATAATTAAAAATTAAAAATTTAAATTAAAAAAAAAGTTGTGTACTGGAATGGGGTGACCATCTAAGAGGAAGTGTCTAAGCAGCAAGTGCCTCTTAGAGACTGGACAAATCAACCTGAGATCATCAAAATAAAAATGAAAATAGAAGCCAATAATGAAATGAAATTATCTAGGAGAGGTTTATAGAATGAGATGAGATAAACGCCTAGAATAAAACATGGAGAAATTTTAGATGTAAGAGGCAGTAGAAGATTAGTAATCACACACACACACACAGACACACACACACTACACAACCAGGATAGAGAGATATTAGGGTAAAAAAAAAAAAAAGGTCTCAAAAAGAAGGCTATGGCCAGCAGGTCAAGTACTACACAGGAGTCAAGTAAATGAGAAAATATAAATCCTCCAGGGTTCGCCATTGAGCTTCCCTGGTGAGGTAAGTGGTCGTTTCATCTAAGTGTTCTCTGAGATTGAAGCCTGATAGGAAGGGGCAGAAGTGTGAATGGGAGGTTCAGAATGAGAATAGGAAATGTAAACAATGTTTTCTAAAAATTTGACTTTGACAGATACAGAACAGAGGATTGGAGAAGATAGAATTGAGATCTATTTATTAAATTGGAAGAAACCTGACCAGAGCAAAGAGATTGCACAGTAAAACTCAAAGAGTGAAAGGTGAATAGAAAATCATTTTGACTCAGAGTTGTAACCTACATCAAGAGGCGTGGGTGTGATCCAATGAGCTGTCCAGGCCCTGGGCACTGGGTCACCACCAAGTAGGGTGACTCCGGCTTCAGAAATGTGGGCAGGAAACCTTAAGGCACTCAAATATGATTTTCCTTACAAAAAGCATTAGGTTCTTCTATAAAAAAAATAAGTGAATAACAAAATAAAACCCATCCTTTTGTGGGTTTACATGCTTGTGGAAAGGTAGATAAATCAGCCAGCCAGCCATGAAAACTGACTTAGAGGCTTGAGTAATAGATAGCACAGCAAGTAGGGCTTGGCTTTGCACATAGAATATCTGGGTTTGATCTCCAACATCTCATATGGTCCCCTGAGCCTGCCAGTAGTTTCTGAGCACCATTGGCTGTGTTCCCAAAACCAAAATCACCACAACCACCAACACCAATAACAACAAAACAAAACAAAAAAAGCCCATACTTCATCCAGGAAGCCTCAGATTTAAAATAAGGCATTGAAAAATAAGAAAACAAACAAACCACTTTGTGTACATGAGTGATAGAACAAGTAGGGAGCTTGCCTCCCACAAAACTGACCAATTTGATCCCGGGAACACCATATGGTCCTCAATGTCTGCCAGGAGTGTTCCTGATCACAGAGCCAGGATAAAGTTTTGAGCATCAAAGACTGTAGTCCCAAGCAAAACAAACAAACAAACAAAAAACCTCAAAAACTCTCTTCCTACCTCCCCTGGAACTGACTCTTCTGGGAGGGATAATTGAAGTAGTCAGAGTCAGAGACTTTGAGATAGTTTGTTTTTCTGTTTTCTTCTTCTCATTTATTCATTCGTCTCTCTTGTTTTTTCCTTTCTTCTTTCTTTCCTTGGGGTTGTAGAGTGGGGGGGGGAGATGGAACACATAAATAAGCTGTATTGGTTTGATTTTACGAGGTTTCTCTTGGCAGATCTCTTAGGGATTATGCACTGAATGCCTGTAACTTTGAGGTAGAGATTCTTAAGTAGGGTTCTCAAGGCTGTGTTGTTCCAAAATATATAAAAGGGTCTTACAAGGATCATATTAATTACCCTCTGATCACTCTTTTCCTCACAGAGAATAAACTGAGAATTCCTTACACTGGAATAAAGAGTAGATACATCAGAATCAATATTTTTACACACAAGATCTGCTCAAAAATAAATTTTGGTTTCAGAAGGTAACTGGGTTCAGAATTTATATCTTAGTACTATGTGTGCGCACACACAAAACCCAAATAAAAACAAAACAAAAATACTTAAACTTCAAAATACAGAAAAAAGTGGAACACATTCAGCTATAGCAGATGTGCAAACAGATGAGCTGCTATCTATACCAGGTTTTAATTGTCACAACATAGTGGGGAATGTGGTTACAATTTCAAGGTTAGTTAGTAATCAGAAAAACTCTATCTAGATTGAATATTTTCTTGGTGCTTTAATTGACACTTTTAATTTGCACTTCCCAGGATGTTGCCAATTACTGGTCACAAGCACAGGAAACTCCATTATTTATGGATTTTGTGTTAAGGAAGAAAAACAGCAAAAACAGTGGTCTGGGGACAAAATGGTTGCCCTTATACTGAGCATTATATGCAGCTATCACTTTCTTTCAACCATCATTTCTACCAGGAAGCAAAGGAACCAATATTAAAATCCAAACCAGAAGTTCTGAGCCTTTTTCCTCTAGTTTAAAAAAATGGAGGATGTCCTGGCATCTGAAGCTCCCTATGTTTTCCCCCAAAACTCCCTTAATTGTTCTCTGTATTCCCCTAAAATCATACATTCAAGAAGAGAATCATCCTCTAAATAAAGGTGGTGGTAGCTGGGTATTTTAAAAGAAGGCTCCAAGGACTCCAAGGAATACCTGAAGGATGTTTGTGATAACACTGGACACAGTGATATTCCTGATGGAAAATTTTACTTATTTGCATCAAGTATTGGAAAGGAGATATCAACAAACAAAACATATTACTAAATTACCTATATCAGGGTTTTGATGAGGAAAAGAAATGGTGGACAGAGGAGATAGTTCACAGGGCTGGAGCACAGCCTACATATATAAGACCCACAGGTTTTATCCTTTAACTGCAACAACTCCCAGGTGACCCCCTGCACAGTCAGGTTGAACAGTATCCTCTTATATGCTGGATACTTGAACTGTTCGGCACATATAGCCAGGAAGAGTATTGTCAGGAATAGGACCTCTACACCTCCCATCTTGAGCACTGCTTGGGAAGCTCCTACCCAAAATAAATCAATAAATGTCCAGGAAGACAACACACCAACCCTCCTAACACTTGATCAAGTGACCAAGAAATCTGCATACAGTAGCAAAAAAAATTAAGCAAGGTTTCAAACGCAAAACTAAAATGGCTGTGAGGAGAGATGAAGTCATGAAATTTTCCTATACATGGATGTACGTGGAATCTATTATGCTGAGTGAAATAAGTCAGAGAGAGAGCGAAAGATGCAGAATGATCTCACTCATCTATGGGTTTTAAGAACAATGAAAAATATTCTTGCAATAATAATTTTCAGACACAAAAGAGAAAAGAGCTGGAAGTTATAGCTCACCTCATGAAGCTCACCGAACAGGTATGAGTTTAGTTAGAGAAATAACTACATTTTGAACTATCCTAATAATGAGAATGTATGAGGGAAATAGAAAGCCTGTCTAGAGTACAGGTGGGGGTTGGATGGGGAGGAGGGAGATTTGGGACATTGGTGATGGGAATGTTGCACTGGTGATGGGTGGTGTTCTTTACATGACTAAACCCAAACACAATCATGTATGTAATCAAGTTGTTTAAGTAAATAAAAAAATTAATGTATTATTTATTTTTCTAAACTTAGCAAATTTATCTTCATTGTGTTGCCAGATATAATAAAAGTCAATCACCCCATAAAAAACTAAAATGGTTATTTTTCTTCTAAATAAATTAAAAAGAAATTTAATTTTATTGAAGCCATAGTGATTTACAAAGTTTTTTATTTTGGAGTTTTGGAAATACAATGGATCAGGACCAATCCCACTACCAGTGGAAAAAGTTCCTTTCTCACTATATCCCTGCCAACAGAGACTGTTCTCATTATGTTTGACATGTATCATCAGCACTGATGCAAGATGACATTTAATTGTTGTCTTGATTTAGATTTTCCTAATGATAACTGATGATGAGCATTTCATGTGTCTGTTGGCTATCTAATCTTCTCCAGAGAAGTGTCTGTTCATTTTCTCGCTCCATTTTTGATGGTGTATTTAGGTTTGATGGACTTATCCTTTGTGAGTCCTTTGCATATCCTAGATATCAAACCTTTATCTGATGTGTTGAGTACAAATATATTCTCCCATTCAGTTAGCTGTCTTCTAATTTTAGCCTGTATTTCTTTTGCCACACAGAAACTTTTTAATTTGATATATTCTTATTTATTCAGGTTTGGTGCTTTAGCTCTTGTCATTGGTATCCTATCATCAAAGACTTCTTTGAGGTCTAAGTCTTGGAGAGTTCTACTATGTATTCCTCAATGAACTTTATGATTAGGGTCTAATCTTAAAGTCTTTAATCCACTATGAATAGACTTTTCTGTAAGGTGTGATAAATGGATCAATCTTTAATTTCTTACACATGATTATCCAATTTTTCCAACACTAGTTGTTGAAGAGACTGCCTTTATTAAATTCAAATTCTTTGTTCCTTAGTCAAAGATTAATTAATTATATACTTGGGGATTTTTCACTGGTCTTAAAGTCTGTCTTTGTTCCAATACTATACTGTTTTGATCACTATCGCTTTGTGGTAGAGCTTCAAATTAGGAAATGAGATGCCTCCCAGTTTCTTGTTTTTCAATATGAATTTGGCTATCCTAAGCCTTTTATGATTTCACATAAATTGATCATAACTGATTGTTTTAAGTCCTTGAAGAATATGTCTGAATTTGAGTAGGGGTTGCATTGAATCTACATAATAATTTAGGCAATGTGGTTGCATTGAATCTATATAATAATTTAGGCAATGTGGTCATTTATTTTGATGATATTGATTCTTCCAATCCATAGCATGTTCTTCCTTTTCCTTAAATCTTTTTTACTGTATTTCTCAAATGTTTTGAAGTTTTCATGGTATAGGTCTCTTGTTAGGAAAATTTCTAGGTACTAGATAGCTTTGTACACTATTTTAAATGTCATAGACTCTTTGATCTCCTTCTTAATCTTAATTGCATAAAGGAATGCGTATTCTTTTGTGTATTGACTTTGTAGCTGGACACTTTGCTGTATTGGTTTATTGTTTCTCAGAGTTTTTTGTGGACTCTTTATTGTCTTCCTGTGATCTGCAAATAGAAATAGTTTGATTTCCTCCTTTGAGATTTCAATTCCTTTGATTTCCTTCTCTTGTCTGTTTGCTATTGCCAGGATTTCTAATATTATGTTGAATAAGAATGGAGATAGTGTACATCCTTACCTAGTGCCTGACCATAGTGGAAATACTGTCAGGTTTTTTTTCCATTAAGAATAATGTTGGCTTGGGCTTTTTATAGTTAGTGTTATTATTTTTGTAACTATTTTTGAAAGTTTTTATAATGAATGGGTGTTGGATTTTGTCAAATGCTTTCTCTACATTGATTGATTAAATCGTGTTTTTTTAATCCATCCTTTTACTGATGTAGTGTATAATGTTGATTAATTTAATTAATTAAACCATACTTGCATCCCAAGGATAAAACCTACTTGGTCATGATGTATAATCTTTTTAATGTGTTGTTGGATTCAGTTTGCTAAGTTTTTTTTTGCTTTGGTTTTTGGGCCACACCCGATGATACTCAGGGGTTACTCCTGGCTATGCACTCAGAAATCACTCCTGGCTTGGGGAACCATATGGGATGCTGGGGGATCAAACCGCAGTCCTTTCTAAGCTAGCGTGGAGTGGACAAGGAAGATGACTTACCACTTGCACCACCTCTCTGGCCACTGCTAAGATATTTTTCTAAGAATTTTTTTTTGCATCAATGTTCATCAATGAGATTGGCCTGGAGTTATTCTTTCCTGGTTGTATCTCTATAAGCTTTGATAATGAGCATAATATTAGCTTCATAGAAGATATTAGGGAGGATTCTCATCTCTTTGATATTTTGGAAGAGTTTAAGAATAATGGTAGAAACTTCTCTAAATAGTTGATAAAACTCATCTGTAAATACATCTGGTCCTGAACTTTTATTCTTGGGGAGTTTTTTTGTTTGGTTGGTTTGGTATGGTTTGGTTTTTGGGCCACACTTGGCAGTGCTCAAAAGTTACTCTTGGCTCTGTGCTCAGAAATCACTCCTGGTAGGCTCGGGATATCATATGGGATGCCAGGGATCGAATCCAGAACAGTCCAGGGTTGGCAGTATGGAAGGCAAATGTGATATCACTGTACTATTGCTCAGGCCCCTCTTAGGAAGTTTTTTAATTACTGTTTCAATTTCCTTACTTATGATTCACCAGTTTAGGATTTCTACCTCCTCCTGATTCAGTATTGGGAGGTTATATTTCTCCAGAAATCTGTCCACTTCTTCTAGATTCTTTAGCTTAACAGAGTACATGTGTTCATAATAAGCTCTCATGATGTCATGGATTTCTTAAAGTTCTGTTGAAGTCTCTCCCCTTTCATTTCTGATGCAATTTATTTGAGAGTTTTCCCCTTTTATTTTCTTGTGAGACTTGCCAACATTTTGTCTATCTTATTTATTCTCTCAAAGCCACCTCCTAGTTTCATCAATTCTTTGTATTATTTTCTTTGTTGCTATATTGTTCAGTTCTACTTTGGCTTTTAATATCACTTTTCTGTTTGTGTTTGGATTCCTTTGCTGTTTGTTTTCCAGAATTTTTTTTTTTTTTTTTAGTTTTTGGGTCACACCCATGGATACTCAGGGATTACTCTTGACTATGTGCTCAGAAATTGCTCCTGGCTTTGGAACCTTATGGGATGCCAGGGAACCGAACCTCGGTCCTTCCTAGTCTATTGCACAAGGCAGACACCGAACCACTTGCGCCACCCCGTTTTACAGATATTTTAAGTGTGCCTTTAGGTTGTTGATTTGCCTTTTTTTTTTCTTTACTAATATAGACCTATATTGCTTTGTGTTTTCCCCTATTTACTGCTTTTGCTATGTCCCATAGAATTAGGTAATTTGTTTCTTCACTATCATTTATCTACAAGGAATTTCTCTTTTTTTTTAGAGATTAGCATTAATTAATTTTATTATTTGAAGGAAGTAATTAAGTGATCTTAGAAAAAGGATACTCATGTATTTCTTTTGTATCTTTTGTGATTCAATTATCTATTTAGCACTTAGCTTACATAACAATTTTTAAATGGTGATAATAAAAACAATGGTGAATAACCATCACCTGGAAATGGTAGATTTCAATAAAAATTATTCAATATCATCTCCTTTCAATGCAAAAATGAAAAACTCCCTCACTTATTATCATTAAGGAAATGTATACATTTAGGCTTGTACATAAGAGAGTTTATTCTAAAAATATGTGCATTTAGAGAATCCAATGTGTCAATATTCGATGATTAAATAAGCTATATTTTTTTCATTTTTTCTTTTTTGTATGCTTTGCTGCCACAATTTGTGCCTTTATGGCATTTATTTATTTTTATTCATGAAAATGCATCACATAATTGATGTTACTAATCATAATACAATTGTTTCAGGAAGACCAAAAGCAACATGATTAAAAAAAAAAGAAATAGAAAATTGAAATTAAAACTATGTGATGGGAGATAAAGGAAAGAAAATGTTCAGTGGCAAGTACATTTTTGAAAATTATTGAATCACCAAAGAATTCACTAAAGCACTTGCAGAAAGTTTAGTAAGCTCTTATTTTTTTAAATGATGAGAGTTAAAAAAAAATACAGTAAAAACGGTGTGGGTGGCAATTGTTGTTTGCATAGGCCCAGCAATATATGGGGGAAATGGAAGGGAAAAGTCTTGACCTAAGTACAAGGAGACCTTACCCCTGAGATTTTCTGGCATAAGACCAACTCAGGGCTCCAGGGTACTAGGCTGTCCAACCCCTGATTCACTCTTTGTGGTCCTGGTAAACAATTTTTGCAGATTCGCTGTTGTTGCTCTCAGGTTTCTGTAGTTAAAGATTCTGGTTTCTTTGCATCTTCTTCATCGAAATCAGGATGATGTTGAGTGTCCTCTAGTTTCACCTCACCATTAGTGGGCAATGTGGAGAGAGATCCCTGCCCTGTTAAGAGAACCCTCTTTGGAGTAAGTCCATGCCAGGGAAGTGGTAGGGTCTTGCTTGGTAGAAGTTTGCTTCCTAGTGATGTTATAGACAGATGTGGATGTTTCTGTATATGGTATTCATGGTTCAGAGGTGTACGGGCAATGCTTTTTCCTGTGAAGCCTGAGCCAAATTATTATGCCTATGTTCAGGGTGTAAGACCCTCACTGCATTACAAAATTTGTGTTCCCATCTCTATTAAAGAAGAACTTGTTTGGATATGTAATATTTTCCCACTTTAATGTGCCTATGCAAAAGAGAGACCAATGCCACAAGGAATTATTATTGGTGCATATGGGGGTCAAGAGAACAAGTCCAATAATCCCAGTAAATTGGCTCTAACATGAATTCTAAGAATAATTTATTGAACAAATCACAAAAAGGCAAAACGAAAAACACACACACACACACAAAACAATGGGTGAACTTGTCACTATATAAAATAATATTCAATAAGAGTTATAGTTGCTAAGGGAATACATTTAAGATATTCAAGGGAGAAAAACATGTCCCTCTTATCTCTTTGGAAATAATCGGAGGAGTGTTAAGTTCGGAAAATGACTTTGGTCTGTGAGTTGACTTTCTGGAGTCTTCAAAACTGCTCCCAACAGTTCCATATCAGGAAATGTCTTTGAGTGGGGACGTCTCAGAAACCAAGTAAAGTAGCAAGCACATCTACGCAATGAAGGGAGGTGGAGGAAAGGAAGTTGCTGAAAGTAGATCGATAGCAACAGAGTATTGGTTTCTTAAGTCTAAGACTCTGTTTTTCCACTTTGGGAGCTGTTTGGCAGCTGGCTTGAGTAAGGATAATGATCTGCTTGTAAAGAGCCAAGAATTGATGGTAAAAGAGTTAAATGTGGGATAATAGGTGGTGGGATGAGTTAGTAAAATACTAGCAATGGGCTTAAAGGTAGTGACCCAAAGGGGGAAGGACAGTATATTACATTCTGTATAATGAAAGGTGGATTAAACCCTATGATATCCTATTAATCTCAATAAACTAAATAGACTATTGCCCCCACATGGTTTGAGAATGGGGACTAGCGGGAGGGAAAGTTGCCATCGACTTCCTCGAGCACGTGAGGGATAGCAATGGTGTCCGGGATGAAGGCTGTGAGGGGCAGCTGGAGCCTACATTTCCCCTAAGCTTGGCCAAAAAGCCTGCAGCATGAAGTCATGCCGCTCCCCATGCTGCCTGCTGAAGCTTCTGGCTCTCAGAGAGCAGTTTGGATCTTTAATTATGCTGGAAGCCAGAAGTTCACCAGTCTCCTTCCCCAATCCACTCCTCTGGTGTAGGGTGGAGGCTGGGGGAAACCCGGGGTCCCCTTTGAACTTCTCCCCAGCACACACCCTGCTGGCACCCTGGGCAGGCGGTCAAGGGTAGCCCTGGGGTCCCTGAGGAAGGAGAAAGAAGGCTGTGTGGGGCAGATGGAGCCCACATTTTTCCCTAAGGTTGGCCAAAAAGCCTTTGGCATGAAGCCATGCCCACTGCCCATGTTCCTGCTAAAGCTTCTGACTCTCAGAGAGGAGTTTGGGTCCTTAATTGCTGTGGATGTCCTGTGTCTCAGCAATTCTCATGGGTCATAGCACTACACGATAGGAAAGTGGGAGCACGAGTGGCCAAATATGAAATATGAAACCACACAGAGCATGTTGGCTCAACACGTTTCTGGCAGGACTGTGACAAGTTTAATTTTTTGAGAGGGGAAATTTATAGGGGTAAAATTAGCCACAGGCGAAGAATGATAGCAATAACAAAGCCTAGTACAACAATAACAATATCTAAGCTATGGGTGTGACTTAAAAATTCTAAATTACAAGAGAGAAGGTCACGACTCAAGGTAACTCCCTGCAAGCTACTTTAAATGCAAAATCAGGATTAGGAGGAAGTAGGAAATATCTAGAAACTTTATCTTTCTAGGTTGGACTCTATATTTTCAGAGGTCTAGTAAAGGGCGGTACCAAAATCCCCAAGAATGAGCTTCCCTATATCTAAAGGAGAGTTAATAATCAAAATCTACATTCAGGTTATGCCCTTGATTACCAGAAACTGCAGTTGCAAAGAGTATATTTGAAAACGAGAGAAAAATTGTCTTTGCTTTTAGGGCTGACTATATCCAGAAAAAGGAGTTCTCAAATAAACTTTGGTGCTGGAATTTCTGGGCCAAATTATTTGATAGAAGTCAATATTTTGCCTGATATAAACAAAGGAGAGATAGTCAGATACTGGCTGAAAGTGTAATGCCAGGCGTCTCTTTGGAAATTCCTCAACCATCCACGCAGGGGAAAATGGCATCCACAAGCCGGCCTTTTGAGGAACCCCATGGGGGTTAAATTAGTTCTACCCACCAGGAAAATCTGAGGATACATCTGGTGGACTGAGCCCTCCTAAAAGCTTAGGCATGCCCTGGCACTTAATTATGCTGGAAGCTGGAATTTCACCAGTTCCCTCCCCAATCCACCCCTCTGGTGCAGGGTGGGGGCTGAGGGAGGCCTGGGGTCCCTCAAGGAATCTCTTTATTGCTTCCTTTATTTCCTCTTTGATCTAGTTGTTGTTGAGCAGCATGCTCTTTAGTCTCCAGTGTTAGGTTTTTTTCTACCTCTTTTTCTTTACACTCAGTCTTGATTTCTGTGGCACTGTGGTCTGATAGAGTGCTTGGTATAAATCTTATATGTAAATTTTTGTAATTTAGACTTGTGTCCTAAAATGTAGTCTATTCTGGAGAATGTTTCATGTGTACTTGAGAAGAATGCGTATTCAACTTTTGAGGATGAAATGTTCTGTATAGATCCATTAGTCCTAGTTCTTCTAGTTTCTTATTTAGGACTCATGTCTTTGCTAGTGTTCTGCCTATTGGATCTGTCCAATGACAATAGTGGCATGTTGAAATCTCTCATTAATATAATGCTTCCCCCATATGTTTCTCTAGGTTTGTGAGAAAAATACTTACATATTTTGCTGACTGTACATATAGTGCATAAATATTGATCAGTACTTATAGGTCTATTGTCCCCATGATAAATAAGTAGTATCCATTCTTGTCTCTAAGTACTTTATTGAGCTTGAAAGCAATTTGGCCTGAAATAAATTTGGCTGTCCAAGCTGTTTTGTTTTGTTTTATAGTAGCTTGTGTAATTTTTTTCCATATTTTTACTCTGATACTCTGTCTATCCTGAAATTTTCAGTGTGTTTCTTGCAAGTAGCACATGGCCGGGTTTTATTTTCTGATCCAACCCATTTCTCTGTGACTTTTGATGGTAGAGTTTAGTCCATTAATACTTATGGAAAGTATTGATGGAAAAGGCTTTTGTACCATTATATAGTGTAGGATTGCTGGTAGAATTGAATATTTTGAGGCTAAAGTGGCATCACAGCCAATACTTTTGACACCTCTGATCTAGGACGTCCAGATGTACACCTGTACACCTCTGATCCAGGACAGATGTGGGTTCAATTCCCAGCATCCCACATGGTCCCCCAAACCAGGAGTGATTTCTGAGTGTGGAGCCAGTAATAACCCCTGAGCACTGCTGGTTGTGGCCCAAACAACAAAAACAAACAAAATATAATTGTATATTTAACTTACATAATTGATCTTTGAGTAGTTCATTTATAGTCAGCTTGATTATTGTGAGTGCTATGAGTTCTTTTTTGTCTGAGAATGTTTTGTCTCTCCTTCTCACATAAATATGTTATTCCACACTTTTCTTCCCTGGATTGTTTCAAATGGGAGATCTGGTTTGATTCTTATGTTCTTTCCTTTATACTTAAGGATTTTTCTTCTACTATACTGTTTTAAAGAGTCAATCTCTCTCTTGTTCTTTTGTTGTAGTTTTTGTTTGTTTGCTTGCTTTTTTACTATTTGGATTACTATATGTATTTGTTTTATTCTGTTAGGGTCTATTTTTTTTTTTGACACTCTTTTTGCCTCTTGGATTTATACAGCAGCCTCTTTCCAGAGAGTGAGAAAGTTCTCTGCTATTATCTCATTTGCCACGGTATGCAAAAACATCTCCATTTTAGTGGAATTCAGCACACCAGATGTGTAGATTTCCCTGGTATGAAAAACTGAAATGTTTTTCACAGGGTTTTTCAAAAGGCCTGCTGTGGATGCCTTTCCCCCTGCGTGGATAGTTAGGGAATTCCCCAAGAGATAAATCCATACTTGGTATTACATTTTTTGTAATTATTTAGCTATCCTTCCTTTGTAAAATCTCAGGCAAAAATTGCCCTCAATCAAATTCTTTTCAGAAATCCCAGCACCAAAGTTTACTAAGAGAACCCCTTTTCTGGAAAATATTTAGCAGTAAAATCTTAAGACAATATTTTTTCTTTTATGTCCTTGTAGCCTCATTGTCTGGTAAACTGCATAGCCAGTGTTCAGATCCTGGAGAATCGATCCCTCTCAGAAATTGGTACCTGCACCTTAGGGCCGTGGTCGGCAACCATTTTTTAAAACTAAGCCAAATCTCACTGAAACCATGATTGAAATTTATTTTGAGAGTCACACAGGACTCACACTGACAGAGGCTAGGAGCAGAGTCCTGACTCCTGGAGTGGCCGCCCTGCACACAGAAAAGCCAAATTAAAAGTGTAAAGAGCCACATGTGGCTCGCAAGCCGCAAGCCGCAGCTTGCCGACTACTGCTTTAGGGGATTTGGCCCCTTCTTTGACCTCTAAAACAAGAGTTTACCTTGGTTGGGACCATGTTCTTAGATTTTTTTCTACTTCTCAATAACCATGATTTTGCATTTGAAGTTGGTTGTTAAAAGCTGCCCTGAGTGTGACCTTTTTATTTGCAATTCAGAATTCTTAAACTTTGCTTTGTGATTGTAAACTTTCTTCTCTGCACCTTTAAGAATGTAAACAATTTTTTTCTGCCTCTTCTCTGCCGACCTGGCTCCGACCAACAAGGAACCACTCAGGACCCCCACCCAAAAAGCGCTTGCCTTGTAGCCCCTGAATTCCATTGCTACACCTTGTGGGAAGCAATCTAGAGCCAAAAAAAAAAGAAAAGAAAGAAATATTGTGTATTGCATTCTGGGGACTAGAGGGACAAAATAGTTGTGCACGAGTTCTGAGAATTCTGTTTATGGGTGATTGTCCTTCCACTGTAACTTTACCTTGTTCTCTCTCTTTGCATCTTTGTTCTCATAATTAAAAATAAAAAAATTTTAAAAAAGAATGTAAACATTCTTCTCTGCACCTCAGCTTTATCCCTATAAAACCCCTTGCTTAAAAAAATTAAACTTGTTGCACACTTGCCAGATGCGAATCTCCATACGTTGTGTGTGGTAATCATTTTTCCAATATTATCCTGTATGCTGGCTTGGGCAACCCACTCTCCCTGAAGTATATTCGTTGAATCACTGGTGCTGTAGGACAGAAGCCGCCTGCAGCACTTATCTCCTTCACTATTTGTTCTTCCCTTGTCCTTTTTCTCCCCTTTCTAGTATTCCTATAATTTGGAGATTATTTCTTTTGTCTTTGTTCATTAAATACCTTACATTTTCTTTCATTATTTTGTCTCTCCTTTCTCTTTTGACTTCTTTATCAATGCTGGCTTGTAATTTGTCTTCAAGTTGATCTGTGTAATTCTCCTCCTGTGTAATTCTGCTACTATGACTTGCTAACATTGTTTTTCAGTGCCTTCAGTTCCATTTGTATAGGTTCTCTCATCTTCTTAAAGTTGAGTTGGTTGAATTGTTCATCTATAGGTTGCTTAATTTTGCTATTGCCTCTTTGATTTCTCTTGCTAAAACATTAAGTGTTGACTTTAGGTTCTCATCTATAAGGCTCAGGCATTTTGGCAGGCTTGGAAATTTGAAAGGTTCCATGTCCACCATGCCACATCCACTAGTATAAGAAACTCTGACCCTAAAGAGGACACCATCCATACTAGAGAGGTCTTAATTATCTAAAACCTCAAGGGAGGGCACTGTACTCAAAAAACCACTTGTACCCACAAGGGAAGGCATTAGGCATTGAGAGACCTTGGCTCTCACTCCATGAGGCCCTCAGGGAAATGTGGAAACTGATAGGAGACATGACATAAATATTATTTGATAACTTCACAAATATCCTAAGGGTCTTTTATGAGCCTCTTAAAGACCACTTAGATTTCTATAAAGCCACCCTGTCATGAACAGCTGTGTATGCTTAAACAATTCTTTATTAGTCTCACAAAATCATTACCATCTTTAAAACTTGCTTTTCTGTTAGCCTAAGTGCAGTCATATTAAGCATTAATATTTTAGGTTTCAGGTCAGAATGCGTGAACTGGAACAAGGCCAAAACTATAAAAAAAAACACAAGTTTTTGGAAAATATTGACTATGCTAGCAGAAACTTTAGACAAGATAGTAGAGAAGCACATAAGGCTGCCCTCGATCTGTAAGGAACAGCTTTCCCTGTGTATTTTGTGAGAACTAATAGTTATGTCTGCAATTATGTTACCATACCAAAAAAATAAGTATAAGTATTCCAACTTTAACATTCAATAAATGGAATAGAATTTGAATCCCACTGAGTCTCTTAACTCTGTTTCCTATCATCAAATCTGTGTATCTACCTTCCTAAGGTACCCCAAGAATTCCCTTTATGTCCAGACCAAGCAAGTTCTGGCAGCAGAGGTTCTCTCCATAGCTCCAATTGCAGTTGACTTTCTTCATTTCTTCGCACTTAGTGGGTTGTAATGCTGGTGTTTTAGGTTGTTTAAGAGTGATCTATTGAACTTACTGTATAAAAGGTAGCTAAAGGTAT
>PVKC010028486.1:0-15422 GCA_004027635.1 Crocidura indochinensis
ATCATTTATAAAAGTGAAGGATTAAGATAGGTGGATTTACAAAGTAAATGTAGCATTAACATGTACCATGTAGCACCCTAACCTAAACCAGTGACAATTTGAGTCTTCTTTGACACATAGAGTATTTTTCATATATTTATATTTCTTTTCATTTTATTGTGAAGTATTTCTGTTTTTCTACCTACTCTTGACATTACCCTGCATTGATTACTAACTCCCATTTTCAGGAATGGATTTATTTTCTTGTTTGCCAAGAAATTAATAAGCTTATTTTCACTGGATCGTACCTTGGATTGGAATCTTTTTCTACAGAGAAATTCTTCTTAGAGGAGCAGAATAACTTTTTGCTTTGCACCATGGACTGTTTAGTCAACTTTTTATGATCTGAATGCTGGCTTTAACCACTGGCAACTGTGTGTCATGATTTTCACATCTATAAAATGAGTCTGTTAGTAGTATCAACTCCCAGGGATGTTTTGAGAATTGCTGTTAAAATGATGTGTGGTGTTTTAAATATTGCTTTTGATATCCAGGGAGGTAGCTGGATATACAGGACTGGAATACAGGCTTTACAGGTAAGAACATTGGGTTCAATCCCTTAATCGAACATTGCAACTTTCTTCCCCTCAAAACAGCTCAAAGGAACTTTTTGTTTTTTGTTTTTTGGGCCACACCCGGTGACTCAGATGTAACTCCTGGCGATGAGCTCAGAAATAGCTTCTGATTTAGGAGACCATATGGGGGATCAAACCACGGTCTGTCCTAGGCTAGTATGTGCAAGACAGATGCCTTACCTCTTGCACCACCGGTCTGGCCCCAAAGGTGAAAGGAATTTTAAATTCTTAGTGTAGAACAAATGTCCAGTAGTTGCTCTGTATTACTATACAGATTTTTATATATATTTATTTAAACAGTTTGATTACAAATATGATTGTATTTGGGTTTCAGTCATATAAAGATCACCCCCCTTCACCAGTTCACCAATGTCCCAAATCTCCCTCCTCCCCACCCCACCCCCACCTTTACTCTAGACAGGCTTCCTACTTCCCTCATTCATTCACATTGTTATGATAGTTCTCAATGTAGTAATTTCTCTAATAGCCCTCATCACTCTTTGTGGTGAGATTCATGTAGTGAGCTGGACCTTCCAGCCCTCCTCTCTTTTGTCTCTGAGAATTATTGCAAAACTGTCTTTTATTTTTCTTAAAACCCATAGAAGAGTGAGACTATTCTGCGTTTATCTCTCTCCTTCTGAATTATTTCACTCAGTATAATAGATTCCGTGTACATCCACATATAGGAAAATTTCATGACTTCATCTTTCCTGATGGCTGCATACTATTCCATTGTGTATATGTACCACAGTTTCTTTCTCCATTCATCTGTTTTTTCCAGAGCCTGGTTATTGTATATAGTGCTGCAATAAATATAGGTGTGAGGAAGGGATTTTTGTACTGTATTTTTGTGTTCTTAGGGTGTATCCCTATGAGTGGTAGAGCTGGATCATATGGGAGCTCAATTTCTACACAGATTTTTAATGAACAGCCTCTTCTGTGTAATAGGGGCTTTTCTATCTGTTCCTTTAACTCAGTCTCTTTCCTGAACACTTGTCTCTTTTCCACCATTCAGTGGAACATATCCTTTAGACTAAATCTCAAGCTCAGCATTTTCAATTCAGAGATATTGCTTCTTTCCCTTAAAGAGTTTGCTCTGTGACCACATTGTTCAGTATCTTACAAGCAGCATCTTAACCCTAGTCTGGTCATCATGATTGACATTATCATTAGAGACCATGTCCTGTCGTCTTTTAAGTATCTTTTCAATGTATATTGTTTTCATGCCCACTGTCTCTACTTGGTGCAGTCCAACATACTTGATTGTTTGGGTCACTGCAAACTCTTTAAAAATAGGCTCCTTGATTGCAATGTTGTCCGATTCTAATTGTTTTCTGTTTGACTGTCAGAGTGAGTAATCTCAAGACAGTTATAAACATATTAATCTCTGGATGGAAAATTTCGATAAGCTTCTAATCACTCAGATCACAATCTAAAACCCATAGTGTGGTGTGAAGATCCTCACAGACCAATTCTGAACACTGATTCTGTCATTTCAATAGTATAACCCAAAGAACTACTGTAACTCTCTGAAAATGAAAGGTTTCACTTCCTGGATTCACCTTGGGACTTTAAACATGAGTGAGTTTTATAGAAATGCTTTCATCGTTTCCTCCTTTTCAGGTAATGTTCTCTTTTGAGTTCATATTTTTCCATTACATTTTTTTATATTAATTCTTTTTTGAAAACTTAAGATTGAATTATGGGTTCTAATTACTTTTTCCATAGCATGTGATTCAGTCCAGTGTGCTCCTTGTTTTTATAGTGGACAAACATATTAGCTCTGGCCCAGATGGCCTGGTTTGAATTCTAAAGTTGTCACTAGATTGATGAGCTTGGATAGGTCACTAATACCTTCTTTTTTATCTTGGATATATTAATAATTCCACCCTAGCATAGATAGAGAATATAGCCACAAATTACTTTTCCTCTATGCATATGTCCTTTCATATCACATTAAAAATTCTCGGGGCCCAGGAGATAGCATGGAGGTAAGGCGTTTGCCTTTCATGCAAAAGGTCATCGGTTCGAATCCCGGTGCCCCATATGGTCCCCCGAGCCTGTCAGGAGCAATTTCTGAGCATGAAGCCAGGAGTAACCCCTGAACACTACCGGGTGTGACCCCCCCCCAAAAAAAAACAAAAATAATTCTCCTATAAGAGAATCTTCTTTAGCTCCCACAAATCTAGGTAGACAGAGTTTACTAATACAGGGGAAAAGTGGCAAATGTATCTTAAGTAGAGAATGGGCAAGTGGTGTTTAGTGGTACATATACTTTATTGCTGCTCTAAGGAACTCTGCAACTATGACCAAGTAAAGATACAGAACAGCCTGCTGCTTGATAAGAAGGACACTGTCCATTGTTCCCACAACTCCTCCCAACTATAAGCCAAGTGAGATGACTCGAACACTGCCAGCTAAGTATGAGTGAGCTCAGATGAACACCACATGGATTTGCAAACTACAGAATTATGATGTGAATGAATCATTTTGATCTTGAATCACAAATGTCGGTTAGGTATCTTAGAAGGGTATGAAAACAAACTAAATTTCATGGGGCAGCAATAATTAGATAAGTTAAAAGCTATCCTATAAAGTATTGTATAAGTTCAAGGAAAGTCAAGGAATTGAATCAGGTCCA
Source organism: Crocidura indochinensis (assembly GCA_004027635.1). Taxonomy (NCBI): domain Eukaryota; kingdom Metazoa; phylum Chordata; class Mammalia; order Eulipotyphla; family Soricidae; genus Crocidura; species Crocidura indochinensis. The sequence goes on from PVKC010028486.1 coordinate 3,256, forward strand.
TAAAAAAATGGAGGGATTGTGGGGTCTTGAGTTCTGAACAAGGAGGGATGCCATTTTGTAAGGACCACATGTTAGGCTTTCTTAGTCTGTTTCCACTAACACCATTCCAATCTGTCTAGTCATACCAGGTAGCCTATATAGAAAGGACATGAGGGAGCAATTGGAAGGTACCCTAGGTAACAGCCAATCATTTTAACGATCATCATAAACTGGAACCTCCCTATATGCCCTCCCTATATAATCTGACTTGTGATTATATAGGGCGTGGTCATCTCCTCTGTGAGACAGCCTTGGTGGGTCAGTATGGGTCTATGGTTGGCAAAATAATGTTTAGTTTAGCTTAACGTAGTTCATTCACATGTGTGGTGGGGTTATGCATAATTTTACAGTTATGAACTTGGTTGCATGGTTATGTTATTAAGTGTTTGGTACAGCTTCTTTACTGGAAGAAATGTGCAGCCATGGAGTAGAGTGGAATGGCTGTGTTCTTGCTGATCTCACACACCTCAGATGAATTCCAAGAGTTCGTTTTCTTATTCTGATGACTTTACTTACATACATAAATCAATTCTATGAAGGTATAAAACTCTTTTTCCTACCATTATATCTGATGTACAAAATACAATGTCTGACTCAATGTATGTTTAATGAATGAATGAATGAACACACTTGACATTTAGTTGATACATTATGAAACATTTCCATACAATTACATATATTAATCAGTTTGACTTATCTATAATGTTATTTTCTACCAAAATTTTATTTATTATAAAAGTTTGCTACCATCATTTCCCCAGCATACTATTGCTATTTATTGTCTGTATTCCTTTACCTAAGGGGAAGGAATCTTTTAAATTATTTATGAAATTTAGATCACTGAACTTTGTTTTATATGAATGAATAGAAGTAAATATTTTGATAGCTGTTGTCATTCCTAGGTAAAATTTAGGTAGTTGCCAAAGATCAATAAATGAAATAAAATATAAATGACTTGTCATGTTAGACAACTTTTTTACTTGGTTGTCTAGTCACAAATTTATCTCTTTCTCATGTTATACACCCAAGTCTTAAATTCTCATTGATAGCTGAGTCTGCTTCTCAGAGTAAGTACATATATTTCATTTGATTTTTATCCACATGAAACTTAATGGACTCACTCAGTTAGTACTTTACCATTCAGACATACTTAGATTTTCATTCTGTATATTTTAATTCTCATATAATATTCATTATAATACTTTTAGATATTTTGAACTTCATAAAATTCATACCATTGAAATATTGAAATTATAGTCAACCTCCCTCAATGCATTTTTTTTGTGGTTTTTGGGTCACACCTGGCAGTGCTCAGGGGTTACTCCTGGCTCCATGCTCAGAAATTGCTTCTGGCAGGCACGGGGGACCATATGGGGCACCGGGATTCGAACCGATGACCTTTTGCATGAAAGGCAAACGCCTTACCTCCATGCTATCTCCCGGGCCCCATCTATGCATTTTTTCTATTTTGTTTTGTTCGCGAACTACAGCCACTGATACTTGGAATTTACTCCTGGCTCTGAACTCAAGGATAACTTCTGGTAGGGCTTGAAAGACCATTATATGGGGTGCCGAGGATCAAAAACTGGGCTAGCCATGTAAAGCAAATACCTTACTTTCTGTATTAGCTTCTCCCACACACATCCAAATCTTTTTTGGTCACAGGTCTATCAAAGTCATATGTGAACTTGTGCATCAGACACCTCATCTATTTTGACAAGTATGTATGTGGCAGTTTTTAACAATTCAATTCTGACAGATTGTTAAACCTGTGTTTGAATTATCCAGGCTCAGAACTGTGGCAATTTTTAACTCAATTTGAAAATAGATTCTTATGTTCCCTGTAACATTTCTAATTCAATTTATCACATCAATTTAAAAGAGAACAAATTGAACATATTTCCCTAAAGTGTTAATTTAGTGAAATGTCTTAAGTAGAAAAAGGTAGGTAGCTTTCTTTTATAATCAGCAATACAGAAGTTTGAAAGACACACCAAGAAAGCGTGCTTCTGTCTTTTTAAAGGACTTTGTCAATTTGAAGAAAACAAAATTAGACTTAGAATTAAACTCAGTTTCCGGCTATATACAGCATTTGATTAAAAAGAATACCCTAGAAACAGTTTCATTTAGTTACAGTGAAATCAATTTTGAATAGTTTCATCCTAACTGTAATAGATAACTGAGCAGATTCTTAGTCCCCAAGGAGACATTTGTAGTTCAAATGTAGTACAGTGAGTAATTAAGGAAAATACAAGAGGTAAAAACAAATCAAGTGGCTCAGAATATAATGAACCTCTCTTCCAAGTAGAAACTAAATTCAAATATAGAATTTTGGTACAATATTTCTTCAGAAACTTCTTTTATATACTAATGTTAAATCATCGCACATTTTTCTGGTTATATTTAATTTTCCTTGGAGGTAAATGCTGAAATGACCATGGCTGCCCCATGTGTTCATCATACAGCAACCCTCTTGATTTCTTGATGTCCATAATTATACAAAATGCAAACAGAGATATAAAGGTATTCTCTGCTTTCTCAAAGTCAGCATATAATGACACTTAACTTTGATGAGAGAACTACATACATGCCTTTTAGTAAGTTAAAGGAACCCAAGAGAATTTATGCATTTGTTACAAGAGGGGAAATAGCACTCAGAATTGGCTTGGCAAAGACTTATAAAGGCAACAGGGAATCCTGCTGAACTTATATCAGCCCACCAATATTCTTCCCAAGATTTGTCCTATAGAGACTGTGTTTCTATCATGCCATTCCCACTTTGTATAATTCTAGATTCTATAGGTTTGATATTATTTAGGACACTGGTTGTATTTCAGGTGTGGGAAAGCTAAAATATTTTCCCCGTGATGGAATGTTTTTTTATTTTATGCTCTAATTTCATATAGCATGGAAAAACTATAATTGTTCATTTATGCCACAGACTTAGCCTGCAACAGTAATCTGAATTTGAATTTGGGGGTTTAGAGAATTGCAGTTCATTTGGCAGGAATCCAGCTAATATAAACTTGGAAAGTCTCAGAGCACCAAGTGCAGAAAAATGGCAGACCGTGAACATTTGCATCTTAAGTGCATCCTATACTCCTTGTGAACATTTAAGTTCTTTTTAGAAGTTCTTGACTTTTTTATTAAATCACCATGAGATACAGAGTTAAACCGTTGTTGACAGTTTGATAGTTGAATGTTAGTCATATTACTTTCCAACACCCATCTCTTTTAAGTGTTCATTCTCATGGCCAATTTCTTTATGGGAATTAAGTTATGCACATTCCAAGGCCTTTAATTTCTTCATCTGTAAAATGGGGATAATATAACCTGACTTGTCGTTTTTTATATATTTGTAAATTTCATTCACAGGATTGTCAGAATTAACCTTGCTTCTCTGAAATATTTCTTTTGTTTGTCCTTATTGTGACAAATTGCAACTACCTTAACCAGGAGGATCTCAAACAATGTTCTTCTGCCTGATGTTTATGCTATGCCAGTGATCTGGAGTCACATCTATACCATTGCAGTTAAATGAGTAATTTGATGGGTATTTGTGTCTGGAATATCATGAGGCAGTAAACAATTCTATTCATTGGAGAAGGGATGAGCAGAAAATTTTAGCAGGAGTAACATATTATGGACCAATGTAGTGACTTATTATACCGAGACCAGTCTTTTCTCATGGTCCCATATGTTCTACTTTGTGTGCAGGTTATTCATGTGAACTAAAGTGCTTTATCTGGTAGAACAGTACTGCTCACATGTTAAATGGAAACCTGGCACTGGGGATCAAGAGAAGATATGGATCCTGTGATGAGTCTTGGAATATTGTCTAGTGATGCCCTGAAGTAAAATCACAGGTGGCAACTTTAATCTACAAAAATGAATTTCCTCACAGTACTGTAGTGTGGGCTCCCTATGAATAGAATTATGGCTGGGCCTGTTTCAGGTCCTTACTGGTTTTTAGATGGTTCTTTTGTCCTCAGATGGCTTTTTCTCTGAGCAATATCTCTCCTTCACTTCTTGGAAGGTCATAAATCCTATCTAAATTATGGACTTCAGTTGATAATAATGTATTATTGATTTATCAGTTGTAACAAATGTACCATACAATGTAAGATGATAATCAAGAGAACTGGGAGTGGGGGATATGGGGACGCTTTGTGCTTTCTGCTCATTGTTTTCCCTGTACATCTTAAACTGCCCTAAAATATAGAGCCTGTTAATTAAACACAAATTAAATTCTAATACCTTCTACTGAAACTCAATCAATTTTGGAGGATGGAGTACAAGAGTTTTCAAAATAACTCTTTAAGTGATTTTTAGGCATGCTGAAGTTTGAGAACCATCAGGCAGAAATGGAAAACACCAGTGTTCCACTCAGCAGCTGGCTGATCTTGGGCTATTTCACCTTTATTTACCCTCTCTGAGTCTGCCTTATTTAAAAATCAAGGTAAAAATAGCTCTTTATTATGAAAAGCTCCTTCCAGGTGTTTTGTGACATAACCTTAGAGAATTCCTAATACAGATTATGGTGCATAGTAAACAGTTGATTCATAGTAAATAACCAACTTTTACTGTTTTTTAAGCCCAAATGAATGATATTGAAATATGGTAAATTATCATTTAGGTCCAGATGATCCAGAAAAATACCTTGCTGAAAGTGAAGACTTCAGGAGAACAGGCAATCAAAAATAAAAGGTAACGAAAGATCAAGACAATAAAAAATAATCCTCAATGCTTCTACAAGATTCTGCGGCTTATATATAGTTTTTTCTTTCATTATTTGACTTGATACTGACACTGACCTCAGGAAGCAGAAATTCTCCTTTTAATAGGTGAGGAATTGAAGTTTAGAAATGATCAGTGACTTTCTAAAGGACCCAGCTGAGAGGTGTCAGTGCAGAGGTTCTCATTTCCCATCCAGAGTGGCAGAACGGTGTGGTAACTACATTTTGAGGGCTTCTGGGTCACTCTGCTAAGTTTCTAGCCCAAAGATACTTATTTACCCTAGATATCAAGTTGACATATTAGCCTCTCCCTGAGTTGGGCATTTCTTCACCAATTAAAAGGGGAAAATGAATGTGCCTAATTTTTGCTGTTTTGAAAAATCAAATGAAAAAGGATCACAAGCATTGAAATAAACAACTGATATATTGAGTTTACCATTTCTTCACCTAACTTTTAATAAGGGTCCTATAAGGATTCATGTATCATGTTAAGTGATGAGAAATGTTTGGGTCAGTCATAAATTATGTGAGAATAATGGTACATCTATCCCCGGGTCAATGGGATTTTGCCAGTATCCAAGGAAGAGCAATGAAGGAACCCAACATACTGTAGATTCCAAATCTCTTTAATATTATATTTGGGGGTAGCAAAGCAGACCGAGTTTGGAACTTTTTCCAGACTCTGTACTCAGGCATCACTCTTGGTGGTACTCAGGGGCCACATGTAAAGCAGGAGATCAAACTCCAGTTTATCTCCTGCAAAGTCAGTACTTGATTCCTTTTATTATAATCAATCTGGTCTTCAAACTTTTGCTCTCTAACTGCATTATAGAGAACATGCAAAGTATCAAACTGTTTTTCCTGGCTTTTATTCTTACTCCCCCTACCTAAAGTTTGCTCCCTTTGGAAGACCTTCTGAGCATCTCATCACTTTCAACCTCTTTTTGATTTTTTATATTACTTCATTGGTGTAAATACCAAGGGGTTGTTCACAATACAATAGCTTTTCTTGGATACAATGTTGTTCATGAATGAGTTTCAGTCTTATAGTGCACTTCACCCTTCACTAGTGTACATTGTTCCAATGTTCCCAGTTTTCTTCCTCCTACCCCACCCTTTTCCCTGCCTACCTCAGTGATACAGTTTCCTTTTCTCTTTCTCTCTTTTTTCTCTCTCTTCCTTTTTAGACACTTGGTTTGCCATATTAGTTCAGAGGAGTATCATGCCTGTCACTTCATCAATTTTCAACACCCAGCTATTGTCCAGAGTGATCATTTTCAACTATTATTGCCATAGAGGTTCCTTCTCTGCCTTCACTGTACTTCTCCACTCTTTATGGCAAGCTTCTTACCATGGGCTGATTCTTTTGATCCTTGTCTCTATTGTCCTTTGATATTATTATCATACTATCTTTTATATATATATATTCACAAATGAGTGTGATCATCCTATGTCTATCTCCCCTGTCTCATTTTGTTCAGTATAATAGTTTCCATATGCATCCATGTATAAACTAAATTTTATGACTTTATTTTTCCTCACAGCTACGTAGTATTCCATTTTGTATCTATATGTACCATTCCTTTATCTACTTATCTGACCTTGAGCACTTGGGTTGTTCCCAGACTGTTCAGTGTGAATAGTGCTGGGATAAATGGGAATGCAGTGGGATTTTCTATTTTCACCTCGTTTGAATTATTTTACCTCCTTCCTGTGAGACATTCCTAGAAGTGACCCCTCTTTGTAGACAACCCACTCCTGATTCCTTGAGAGGTCACTTGAGATACATTCATTTGTATGTTGTCTATTAGGTTTCTAATACATCATCATGACTTGATGTTTGTTGACTAATGAAAATAAAAAAGCTTAGTGAAGACCAGGAAAATGCTAGGAATGTTGCTAATGGCTTTTTCAGTATAAAACAGTTTCTAACAGCAGTGATAAGGATGCTATCTCCCACACAGTGGCTGGCACAATAAACCAATCAGCAATTACCATCTTTTACAGAAACAAATGGAAACAATTTGCACTAAGTCATAACATTTGTAAGGATTGGAATGAGAACTGAACCCAGATATCAGCTCCCTTGGTCTGAGTCTTGAGCTCAAAGAAGAACAGAAATTTCTCTGTCCAGGTTGGGGATAAAGAGAAGGACAAGCAAAACCACCTGAGAAAACGAAAGGGGTTGTCAAGGTTTGGGAAGGGCACCCGTGCCAGTCCAGGCCAGTGGACCATGCAGGTGGATAGTGGAGGAGGATTTTAATTTAGTTTGTCCAGAAAACAGGTCAGCTTGACCTTTGATTTACAAGAGAACAGAAAAACAAGCAAGCACTTACTGAGAAGTAGAAAGACCACATTTCCATCTGGGGTTTCTCAGGTAGTAACAGGGGTTGCATAGGTCTTTCTCTTCCAAAATATTGGAGAGCAGATGATCTAGATAAAGAAGACAGTGTCATAGTGCATGAGTGTGTGGCTATGTATGTATGTGTGTGTGTGTGTTGTGTGTGTGTGTGTGTGTGTGCCAGACACCCATAACTCTCCCTGAAAGATTGGTCTAAGTATTTCCCACTGTCCTTCACCTCCTCTCCAAAGTGACCTGATCCTCTGGGTCTTACCCTGTGCCCCTTCGAATGAAGAGATCAAACACAGTTCCTCCCTCCCTCCCCCATTTCCCAAACCCTATAATTTGCAGCCTGGAAAAGTTTCATCAGGGACTTCCAGCTGGGGCACCTTCTTCTTTCTTCGTTCTTCCTTCCAGTGTGCTCAGCTGAAATCTGGCTGGACACCTCCAATGCCAGTTCTGTCCATCTGAACTCAAGGGGTGCCAAGATAGATAGATAGATAGATAGATAGATAGATAGATAGATAGATAGATAGATAGATAGATAGATGGAGGGAAAGAGTAAAAGAGAGGGACAGTGAAGGAGAGAAAGAGGGTGAAAGACAGAGAGATAGAGACAGAGCAAGTGAAAGAGGGAGAGAGACAGAAAGAAAATGAGAGATAAAGAGGATGAGAGACAGAGAGACAGAGACAGAGAAATAGAGACAGAGAAAGAGAGTGGAAGAGACAGAGACAGAGAAAGAGTGAGAGACAGAGAGACAGAGAAAGAGAGTTAGAAAGAGAGAGAGAAGAGAGAGAGAGAGACCCTCCACAAGCCAAGAGCTGCTGTTGGCAGCCTAAAAAGGGGTTTGGATACCCGCCTGCAACTCTAGAAGGGGGGTCCCTGTCGGCCAGACCCTCAGAGGTCTCTGGGTTAAGGTTGCTGGACTACCAACCCCCCTCCCCAACTCGGAGACCTCCCTCCTTGGCCCCTGACCTCCACCAGGGAGCTGGGCAGCAGGTGGCAGAGGCGGTGCTCCAACCAACGGGAGTTGGGGGGAGGCGCTTGGTCTTCGGGTGGCAGGTGCCCGCGTAGGCTCAGAGCCCCTAAGCTGGAGCCTCCGCCCTGCTGCCCGCTGCCCGCTGCCCCTGACACCCCGAATCTGAGCAGCACCCCCAGCGCCCCCCGCCGGCCTCTGTCCGCTCCTGCAGCAGCTCCGCGCCTGGACCCAACAGCCCCGGACTCGCTCGCTTTGCGCGCTGCAAACGCCCCCGGGTTGAGTCGCCGGTGCGCTCCGGAGCCCAAATAAGCAACGGACACCCCAGGACCGGCTGATCGCGTCCCGTCTCCACCACCAGGGTCCTTCTATCGTACCCTCTGACCCCCACGATGAATGTGAGGAGGGTCGAGAGCATCTCGGCGCAGCTGGAGGAGGCGAGCTCCACAGGCGGTAGGATGGATGCAAGGGGCTTGCAAGCGGACACCCCTCTTTTCCCCCTCCATCCCTCGCAAGTGGATACTGGGGACCACCCACTTCTTGCCTGTGTGTGTGGGGCATGTATGGCCTGCCTCTGCTGCATGGAAGAGAAACCCGAGCTCCTTGGGACTGGAAATGGGAGGCGCGCACGGTGGGAATGGGGGTTGCCCCAAAAGGCAAAGAGAGGTGCATGCGAGGGTCTGATGGAAGGATGCATGGGATGGGGGTGAAGAGGTAAAATGTGAGCGAAACTCTTTGGTGGCAGGTCCCCCCCCCCCCATCCTGTGTCAACTTTTGCCTTCCCTGAAAATTGGACTTCACACAACATAGAGTCACCCCAACACCTGAGAGGGAAAGGGGGATGGATGGAGTCATTGCACTTTTTCTCTATCCTGATCAACATTTCTTCATGCAAACTCTTTCTTCTTTTCCTGGCCGGGCAAAGGATGGGCGCGGGGTATGACAGCTCAGGTCCCATGCTTCTCCACCAGGAAAGCGCAAGTCTTGTTTCATTGGCAGCTCCATTGCCTGTGTGTTTGCAGAGCAGGGTTGTTGTGTCCCTGGCACTTGGGAATAATTTATAAACAGTTTGGGCTCCAAAGAGGCACCAGACACTCTCAGAGCAAGGAGCTTGGCTTTCAGAGGATTCTGCGAAAGCAGGGACAAGGACAGGTGTGATGCCTTTGATGGGAGGCCCAGAGAAATTGAGACAGTCTCCACTGGCTCCCCAAAATGTCTGTGCTTGAATGCATTTGTGTGTCATGGTTTAGGGTACAGAAGTAGGAGGAAAGCGCTTTTGAGGGGAGCCTGAAGTTGACAAAGAAACAGACACTGCCCGGGTTATGTAAGATGAGGGGGGCCTTCACACTGACGACTCAAACATAGTTTGGGTTTCCAGTATGAAAAACTTGATCTCTAAGCCTGCAAAGTTGCAGGGAAAGACATTTCCTCACTCTACATACTTCTGTTCTGGAAAATGATTTTTTTTTCACTAAAATCTATCCGTTTGGACTCAGTGTTTACTTAAATGTTATCTTCCCCTTTCTCCTAATTATTATCCTAGAGGACATTAGGTTTATTTGAGTGTGATATTTTAGGTGAAGAAAAATCCTCCAGATGCGGAAAAAAAGAATGATACAAGCGTCTCCTAGAAAGAAAGACTAGATTTTGCTTCATAATAACATTTTGTCTTAATTATACCTAAGTCAGTGGCCTCCATTCACTATAAACCAAACATGTCTGAAGACTTGTAAGGAGAAGTGTGTTTGGGGCTTCTGTCATTGCGTTCTTGTTGTCTAAAAATCAAGAACCTCTGTAACCTTTTTAGAGTCTGTAGTTGTGCACAAGACATTGGGGGTTGGAGAGGGGAGACTCAAAAACAGAGCAGGTGAAAGGAATAGGGGTCTTGATAATAAGAAGGCTTGAATGATTTGGCTCATGGCGAATCCGTGCTGTTGGCTTGGACTGCATTTCAGTTGTTCAAATGATTTAATGGGCACATCTAACCTATTTGTGGTGCCCTAGTTGGTCAGCATTGCTGTTCTTGCAAACACAGATGACATCACAACGGGGGCTATGATGCATGATGCACTTATAGGCAACTTTAATACCATTTCTAGAACAACTGGGAGGATGTGAAGATTTTCATTTATAACTTGACTAAATTGAGACCCATCGTGAAGTTTTCTGGTTTGAATTTATTTGACACCTGTTTCTTGTGTAATTCAGCAGAGTTTAGACAAAATTGACAAATGAGAGAAATGAAAGAAGATTGATCAGTTTGTGAAGTCTTTTTAGTTCGTTTCTGTTATTGTCTCAAGTCATATCAGATTTTTTCCCAAATGTTGTCTCTTTAATATCCCTCAAATATGGACTAATATTTTTTCTAAAATATGGGTCACTAACCAAATGTTTTGGTTATTGCTATTTGGGTGTAGGTTAATTCTTATTCATTCTGAATATGAAAGGTTTACTACTTAAAATAAATTGCATAAAACTTTTAGTTTTGGCTTTCTAAGAGTAGATCTAGTTTCCTGACTTTTTGCTTCCTTGCAAACAAGTGATTTATTTGCATAACATGATCGTCATATTTATACTTTAATAAATGTGGTTTGTATAGTTTAAAAAGACTAGCAAGAAACATTTTTAATTTGAGAGTCAAACTGAGATAAACTTAAGAAAGAAACTAGGAATATATCATGAGTGTAGTGGACTCTATGCTCGGTTGTCAGTACCGCAATATTCTACAAATTAGCTTGCTGAGAAACCAAAAGGAAATTTGTCAAAAGAGAAAGCAGGGAACAAAGCTGGATTCCAAGACAAAAACTAAACACAGAGCTCAAAAAGTTTTTCTCCTTTGCACTTTCAATAGGAATTAATTTAATATGCTCGCACCTCAATGCCACTTCTAAAGTCACTGTAGCTGATTTAGAAGCACTTGTAGCATCTGCTTTTATTTTAGGGTTCCCCTGATCCTGTCAGTTAAATAGAATACTTTCATCCAAGGCCATTGACTTTCCCAAAATTAATCAGAAGGTGTGTACAGCTACTCCAAATGCTAGTCTGTTCCTTGGTGATAGTTCCTTCTGTTATAGCGGTCAGCACTTTGAATATTGCAGGGTACATAAACTGTACATGGTATACAACAGGACATGCATGGAGAAGGCTTCTGCTTAATAGCACGTTCACTCATTCTCACCTCATCTTCCAGATTTGAGCAAAGTTTTCCCTGTATGTATTTTTCTGTCTTTGTCTGCTAGAGTCATTTTGAGCTCCTACTATAAGCCGACCAAATTTCTGCTACCCGTGGGAGACTGAGATGATAATTTATAATATATGTGACAGAGAATCACAAATACAGTCAAAGGAAAATAAAACTACAAACTCATATATTGTGACTTTAATTTAATTAGTTTCATCTGACTTTGTGTTGGCAAGGTGTTATGTGATGTTATCTTAACAGAAATGCAGGGAGAAAAATGTGTGTTTCTGTTATAGGCTGAATACAATTTGTTTTGTATTATTTGATGTATATTTCAGGGTTTTGGATTAAGTTCTGTGTTTGTTAATGGAAACTCAAATTATGGATCCATCAACAGCAAAATATATACTTACTCTGCATCCAGGAAATTTTTGTTGTTCAATGTATTATTTTATTTTATTTATAGCCTTACTTTTAAGGAAATACAAAATAAATGATAAATGAAATATTAAAATCTAACAACTCTCCTCTCCAGATAGTACTTTTAGCCCTGGCTAAAACTTGTGTGAAAATCATAAAATGAGGTTATAAATGAGTTGGGAATGAATAAATCATGTAATATAAATTCATAAAAAGTTTTTATCAATAAAATTACTGATTAGAGAGTGATTAAATTTTTGAGAGATATATTTCCGTGTTTACATTTAGTTTGTGTTTATTTTCCTTGTTTCTGTTGCTTTTACCGATTATATAAACACTTTTGCTTTTGAATATTTCATAGTATATTGTGTGTGTTCTTAAAAGCTTTCTTTCTTAGGACTGTTCTAAGCAGATTAAAATAAGTGTATATAAGATGTGGTGGGGAAAAGGCAAGGAAGAATGGATAGATGAGT